>CANUEP010281468.1:0-242500 GCA_947857235.1 Jatropha podagrica | reverse complement strand
TGTGATCGAAAATGTAATTTAGAGCTTCCTTTTTAGATCTTCCCCAAAGGGTAGGAAGCCCTAAATATTTATCTTTAGAGTCCATGACTTGCATTTGCAAAGAAGAAAGTAAAGACCTCCTCAAAGAAAATGGAGTATTAGAACTAAAGAACACGCTAGATTTAGAATTATTAATCAACTGACCTAAAGCTTCTTTGTATAGATTCAAAATACTTAAAATTCCTTCAGCTTCTTGAATTGATGCCCTGCCAAACAAAAGAGTATCATCTGTAAACAAAAGGTGCGTAATTATTGGACATCTTTTAGAAATCTTATATCCTCTCCACGTGTAGGAATCAGTAGCTTTTTTAATCAAAGAAGAGAGAACATTAGTAATTAACAAAAATAAGTACGATGATAAAGGATCTCCTTGTCGGATCCCTTGAGAGGGAGACAAGAAAGGAGACGGAGAACCATTAATAACAATAGAGTAGGAGACTGTTTTAATGCACTGCATGATCAGATTGATGAATTTTTCATTGAAGCTCATTTTTAACATTAGCTTCTCAAGAAAGAGCCACTCCACTCGATCGTAAGCCTTGTGCATATCAAGTTTAATAGCCATATTGCAATACTTAGAGGAATTAAAGCTTCGTAGACCATGGAAAGCTTCATGAGCTATAAGAATGTTATCTTGAATAGCCCTTCCAGGAACAAAGGCGGATTGGCATGAAGATACTAATAAATTAATCCAAGGTTTCAATCTATTCATAATCGTCTTAGAGATGATTTTATACATAAAATTGCACAAGCTAATTGGTCTGAATTGATTTAAGGACTGAGGATGGTGCACCTTGGGAATAAGAACAATGCTGGTCTTGTTGAGCTCTTTAAGCATGTATCCATTGGTGAAGAAACTTTTGACTACAGCACATACATCAGGACCCACTATGTTCCAAAATTTATGATAAAAAATCCCAGAGAAGCCGTCTGGACCAAGGGCCTTAAAGCTACCCATACTGAAGGTTGCTATTTTGATTTCCTCATCACTAGGAATGGTAAGTAAAGACTCATTAAGATCATCGGTAACCACAGTTTCTACAGCATGCCAGCAATCGTCTATATAGGAACAACCTTCAGATGAAAATAACTTGCGCATGAACCTCAGAGCAAGAGATGAAATATCACGTTCACCATCAATCCAATGTCCCTGCTCATTCTTAAGTTTAACTAATTGATTTCTCTACCTCCTTTGGATGGTGGATGCATTAAAAAACTTAGTGTTTTTATCTCCAGCAATGAGCCATTTAATATGAGAACATTGAAACTCTTGTTTCCATAAGTGATTAATTTGTGAAATCAGTTCTTGTTCTTGCTGCTTGGTCTCTTCAGTATATGGCTTGCTAAGAATTTCCTCTAGCTTACTTTTAAGCTCAAAGAATGGTTTTCGAGAATTTTCCCTATTATCCCTACTCCAACTCTGAAATTTCTTCTTACACTGGAGAAGTTTGCAACTTACTTGATATAGTTTAGAGCCCTTGCTTCTTACATTCCAGGCTTCTTCAACTACCTTACCACATTGTTTTTTTCTAACCATTTGGCTTCAAATTTAAAAATGGATTTATGTTTACTTGATTGCATATTCAGCTTTAAAATAAGAGGTCTATGATCAGAGCCAATTAAACTTTCATGCAGGACTTGAGCCCATTGGAATTGAAGCCTCCACTCAACATTAGCCAAGGCCCTGTCCAACCGTTGGCGAATGTTATCATTGCCGACCTGTCTATTAGACCAAGTGAACCTGCTGCCTTTAAACTCAAGATCAATCAATTCATTAGCATCAATAAAATCTCTAAACATATTAATATTATGGAGGTTTGTAGGGAAGAAGCCTTGTTTTTCAGATGGGCAGCTAACAACATTAAAATCTCCAATAATGAGCCAAGCTTGATCCCTTTCAGGTTTCAGCTGAATGATATCCTCCCATACCTTCCTACGATTCTCCTTTTGAGGATCCCCATATATACAAGTCAAAAACCATTTGGTAGTACCACCAAAATTAGCTACAGAACAATGGAAGAAATTTTTGCATTTGTTAAGAACACATATATTTACATCATCGCACCACCAAATGGCCAAACCCCCTGACAAGCCTATAGGATTAACATAGTCCCCAAAATTAAATTTGAAGATCCTACGATGTCTTTCTATCTCTTGAATTTGTTGTTTTATCTCCATTAAAAAGATAATAGATGGGTGGTGCTTCCAATAGAGCTCCCTTAGAGCTTTAACTGTCAAAGGTTGGCCAAACCCTCGACAGTTCCAAGCTATAAGAGTCATTGGCCCCCTTGTGGCTGTAGGCCAGCCACCACCGCCTTATCGTAGTTAGAGGAGGAAGGAGACAAAATTTTTCCCATCGTAGGTGAAGGAGTTCCTTTGATTATTTCATTTTCATCACGCTCATGCTCAATTAAGTTGTGCACTTCTTCAATAATAATGCCCCTATTGCAGCCACGTTCTCTAGCAAGTTTTTTCCATTTTCGGTTGTGCATGACAATTTGGCTATTAGGTATAGTCTCAAGATTGTTCTGAGGGGATTGGACAAGAGGAGTAAAGAAGATGAAAGGAATATTATTTTCATGTACTTGAAAAAGGCCTCCTGGGTTAGGAAGGGCAACATATTCAGAAATGGGGTTTTGAAGTTCACAAGCCAATTCTACTAATCGATCAAATGGTCTGTCATCATGAAGGTCAAATTTGAACCTCTTATTTCGGGTTTCAGTCATAGATGATGGGGTAGTTTTTTCTTTTAATGGATAAGAAAAATTATTTACGGGAATTTCAATGGAAGGTTTAAGTTGGTTTATCTGGGGTTCTTTGCTTTAAGGTGTTACGAGCGTAGGGGTAAAAGGGGATTTACTTGGATTTGGGTTTTGGTTTGGGGTGTATATTTGGGTTGGGCTATAATCAGTATGAGATTGGCTTGTAGATTTTTTTTGTGAGTTTTTGGTTAAAGATGGGCTTTTGTTACTGTTTTCTGTTAGTTTGGGAAGTGAGAAAGTGGGTTGGATATAAATGGGTGAGAGATTGAAGTTTACATTCAGTCCAGGGTAAGTTTCATCTTGGTAGTGTTGTCTTTTCATTTGGACATGACATCTGCACTGCAATTGAGAGCTTTGTGAGTTGCAGACTATTAAGGAGGCGTAATTAATATTAGGCGGCTCAACACTAGAGGTTGTATCACATGAACTCTCAAGACTTGGAGCGTGAAGTGTATCTCCATCCTTCACCACCGGTATGGTTTTTGGTGGTACAATAAGGGAGATATGACTAGGAACTCCATGATCATGATCCTTGTTAAAAGAGGGTTGGCAGAAATTGTTCTATGACTTGTGAACAGGATTTGAATAAGAAACACGCATCCATGGTCCAAATCTGAGCTTAAAGCTAGATGCTTCCCCTGTCTTCCCTGCCTCCAATGTATCTTTGCATCCTTTAATGTTATGACCTAGTTTGCCACAAAAGAAGCAGAATTCTTGGAGACATTCATATTTGAATTGAACCCAATCAAGATTATCTCCCCTTTTATTTTTAAATCCCAATAAGAGAGGCTTGTTAACTCTTAAAAGGACCTTGATTTGAAAATAACTTTTCCATACCTTGGATTCTTGTGACGGCAGATCAATATCCTCCACAACTTTAAAGAGTAAGTCGATCCTACTTTCACATTCTTTATTCATCTGATTAAGGGGAAGCCCATGTACCTGAATCCAAAAATGAAGTCTTCAAAAAATCTACCTAAGATAAAGGGGTGTCCAAGGCCCACTCTTTAAGTATTAGGTGCTGATTAATGACTGACCATGGGGCTCCTTGAAGCACCAGACCTTTGTCTTCTGCAGACAAAATTGAAAATATAGCTATTAATTGGACCTTTGTGGACTTGAAATTCATTTTAAATATAGCTATTAATTGGACTTTGTGGACTTGAAATTCATTTTTAGGCTTCCAAGAACTTCTGACTGCGGCTTTCATCAGTCCAATACTGATAGATTTTCCATTAGCTAACTTCCCCACAAGCACATTTTCTATGTTAATATTTGCACTTTTCTCATTTAAGGAGTTTAGATCTAAGACAGGTTCTTCCCATGTGAGCTCATCAGTTCTAGTAATAAGCTCATTTAATGAAATAAGGTCAGTATCCATGAAAATGAGAGAAAAAAAAGAAAGGAATGAAAAGGATATCAGAAATAATTAAGTCATAGTTTGGTGTAAAAGAGTTAATGGTGATGGTGGTCGTGGACTGATAGGTGAGTAGAAAGGAAAAATAAGTCGGAGTTGGAGAAGGAAAGGACGAAGGGAAACAAATCCTAGCAGATTACCAAAGTAAAGCACGGATAATTCGTTATCGGAGAGTTAGTTCCTTTAAGTTATAGAGTATAAATATTTTTGACTCTCCTGCAAAGTGCGTTTGCCGAGAATCGAATTTGTATTTTCACTGACCACTTCTTGGGTATATTCTATATTAATTTTTCTTTGCACTGCTAATAGTAAATTAAATAGGAAAACATGGTTAATTATATTGATAAGTATTGGCAAGAAAACAAACTACAATAGCTTCATAATTGCTTCAACCCCTTTCTCCATGTAATCTGATCTTAGAAGATTCAACTTTTGCTTATATAACCTCAACAGATCGACAACTTCCTCTTTATAAGGTGTCACGTACTTGCGCATGAATGCCTCATCAGAAATTTTCAACTGCGAAAGTAGGCTAGTTGGCCTGATCAGACGTTTTGACAGCAGAACCTGTAAAACCAAACACCTTGGCACAACTCTTCTCTCCAAGCTGGGTGAGATGAGCATGGGACATTGTGCAATATAGGAAGAATCTAGACCCATTTTATTGACATAGAAATCCATCATCACCGTGATCTTTTTCTCAGAATACATCATTAACCATGCAGGCTTCCTAAAAGCCATAACTCTTCCTTGGACCGTCCCCTTTCTTATAAATATCAATTTTCTTCTCCCATGTGGATGTGCAAAATCCTCTTATTGCATGGATTGCAACCACAAAGTTCAAAAGTAAAGGATTCAATCCCATTCCTTTTGCCTCTTCAACAATCTCAGCAAATCGACTTGAGCTTGTCTTTAACATTGCAGGATGATATTTGACTAGCCATGCAATACTTGACTCTATTAATCCAGTTTCTTGCAAAATTTTGATATTAGGTAAAACATAGGATTGGAATTTAAGCATTAGGCGATATCTCATTGGATGGTACCAAATTTTTTATCACATCAAAAGCAGGAATTATTTGGTTTTGTAAGCCACGGTGCAAAATATCAGGACATACAGATAAAATTTAGGCAATTTTAGGCATTTCAAATCCTTTAAAATAATTGCAACTATTCCCTAAAAAAAAAAAAAGCTTAACCTTCAATTTATTTCGAACTTTTCGAATAATTGCAATTTCACCCTAAATTGATTTTTATATTTTGAACATTCTAAATTTATTAACTAATTGTAATTACACTCTAATTTGAATTTATTTCTAACTCATTATTTTTACATTTTAAAATTGATTAAATCTTAAAATCAAGTACTAAATCTTGATTTTATTTATTTATCATATAAATACTTAAATTTGATTTGACTATTTATTGTTTAAACACTTGGGTATAAAGTTCATTCTTTTATATTATTTTAATTAAAATTCCAATCTTAATTTACTTTTAAAGTGCAATTACAATAAATTAACAAATTTAGGACTTTATAATTCACTTTGAGGATGCAATTAAATTATAAGAGTAAATTAAAGTGTAATTACAATTAGGATGATAATTTTCAAAATTTCAAAATTAACTCTGTCATGTAACTAAATGATATTTTTTTTCCCATTTTTATGTTAACTGATTTAATTTGTTTGTAAAAAATTAAAAGTGTTTACATTTTTTTTTTTTGAAAGAAAAATTATTTATAGTCATTCATAATTTTTTTAGCATAAATTATTTATTAAATCTATGAAACTCATTAGTAAATTGGTCTACAGTGTTATATAACAGTCGCGCTCTTACTCTGCGTCCGAGAGCATAGATTAGCAGAGCATTTCAATGGCGACGGAAAGGGAGAAGACAAAGAAGAAAGCCCCATCAGCTGTCTCTCTCCAAGAATTCGTTTCCATAATGGCCCCTTTAATCGATTTGGAAAAGGTTTCTTTTTTTTTTTTTTTTCTATTTTTCTCTCTTTTCTTAATTTTCTTGGTTGTTCATTGTATAATCATGTTTTGAAAATCAAAGCTCTCGAGTCTGAGAATTATTTTTTTATCGAAGGAAGCTGAGATATCAGCTTCTATCACTTCTGGGTCGTCAAGAAACTTGGATAGTGCTCAAAAGAGGGGCTCTACGATTCTCAATTTGAAGTGTGTTGATGCTCAGGTATTGCTTTCCTATATTCTTTCTTCAACTTTGAATCAATTTCATCTATTTTTAGTACATTTACAAACTTCATTTTGTATCAGTAAAATTACTCAACTTTGATTTTATTTTGATGAATTAAACAATTGTACATGGTGGTAGAATTTCATTCCAAGTTTTGATACAGTAACAAATGAAGCTTTTCTAATCTAAATCTATAATTAAAATTAAAATTAAGCTATAGGTTTTTCCTTGTTTACTAATACCATCTTAACTTTAATGAATTTGCTGAAGTTCATTGATAAACCCTGTAACTAGCTTGTTATGTTTCTGTGCTTTATTTGATATCTCTATCTAGATTTTCCTGTGAAAAAGAAGTCAAAAAGTAAAGTGCACATGTGCAGACAGAATCTTTTATGTGCAACTAATATTATAGTTGTTTTGAATATGAATGTGCAGAAGAGTTGAAGGGAGCCAAATTACAACTAATTTGATTTGTTTTAAATAGTAAATAGTTTCTGGTCTTGCTATTATCAATGAAATTGTAGTATTTATGAAAATTTCTTTATTTTTCTTTACCTTCATTTACTTATTTTTTTATTTGAATGTTTTTCATTCTATTATCATAATAGACAGGGCTAATGGGAAAAACTCTGCTTGACTTCCAATCTAACAAAGGGGATGTTCTTCCTGCTCACAGGGTGAGAAATCTATTATAATTTACAGAGCCTATTAATTTTTTTTTTGTAATTGTTATTTTCTCATATTTTTTAGAATTTAATAGTTCTGAAGTAAATTATTTCAATGCTTAGGTGTACTGTAAATTGACAGGTTTTGGATTTGGGTTTATGCATATGAAATTTGGTATATTTGCAATCATTTAAGGAACCACAATGCTTGCAAGGGCTTGAGTTATGCCTCTAATTTAAAAAATGAGAAGGAAGGGTAGCTGCTATTCTCACATTCTGTCTGGAGTTTAAAGCTGTAACTAGAAAGAGAAAAAAAAAAAAAGGAGAGAGTATACAAGGAATTTGTAATGGCAAGTAATTCAAATAGCACTGCTATTTTTAACTAGTGGCAATGGACCGAATTCAAAATATCTGTTTAAACAAAACAAACCTTTCTTGTGTGGTTTATAATCTTAATGTTTGTTCACACCATAAGTAACATAAATTAATCATCTCATCGGCAGTTTTAAAGCGAAGAATTCTTCAAAGAAATGTTGCAATTGGTATTAATGACTAGTTTGTTTTTCTTTTTTTGTCAGTTGCCATTCTCTCTTCTTGTTGAAACTTATGTTATTTTTTTTCCTTGTTGCAGTTCAGCCCCCATGATGTGGTAGTTTTGAAACCAAATAAAGCTGATTTAGGATCTCCTGCTCTCGGACAAGGTGTAGTTTACCGGTTAAAGGTAAATCTGTCACTGGAGCTGAGTGTTGAGCTATTACAGTATTAATTGTGCCATGTTTTTCCATAATTGACCTTTTTTAACCCTTTGACTTCTATTATCATTTTGGATTGCATGTTGAATAGGACTCGTCTATTACCGTTGCTTTTGATGATATACCAGAAGAGGGTTTAAATAGTCCCCTGCGTTTGGAGAAAGTGGCGAATGAGGTATGCAGTTGACAATGATGTTATGCTTGCTTTTGGTACTCCGGAGAAACAAATCCTATGATATTGGGTTTTGGAGACCCACGTTCTACCTAACTGTTCTAAGAAAGCAGTTCAATTGTTTGATCATGCAAAACATGTAGCACTTTTAAGTTTCTTGTATTCTGTCATATTTTAAATTTGGAATTTAGTAAAGCATACGTATTGGCTTGTATACAGCTATGAAGTCCAGAAATTATGTGATAGTCAAACTCCTTTTCATTTATGTCCAGATCGATTCAGTAACCATATCAAGAGCTAATAAATTTTGATTTCTTATGCAGGTGACATATCGTAGGATGAAGGAAGCATTAATTCAGTTGAGCAAAGGTGTGCACAAGGGCCCTGCTGCTGATCTAATTCCTGTCTTATTTGGAGAAAGACCACCAACAGTGTCAAAGAAGGGGGTTACATTCACTCCATTTAACTCCAATCTTGATCATTCTCAGGTGTGCATGTGCCATATTTGTACAATGCTTCCTCATCATTTTTTTTTCCTCATTCACCGTTCAATGTTTAAGATTAAGGCTTAAATGTTGTTGCATTTTCACTATTCAATGTTTTCATTAAAATCATGACGTAAGGTTGAAAGTTAATGGCTCTGGAGCATAACCCGTAAATTGATTCAAGGTTCCTCAGTTTGTTTTATTTTATTCTGCTTTGACCTTTAGTGTTTTGAAGATATTGTCATTGTTGTTTTTTCTTTTTTTTTTTAATTATAATTTGCTCTTCTTTTACTCCACTTGTGATGTGGAGGTTATTGGTTCGAGCCACAAAAACAACCTCTCTGTAAAAGGAGGGGGAAGGTTGTGTACATCAACCCTCCCCATAGCCTACAAATACAGGATATTTTGTGCACTGGGTTACCCTTTTTTTATGATTTTCTATGTTCATTTTTTTTTGTTCTTATTTTTGATTGTGAAACAATCAAGGATTTCATGTGCGAATTTTCTACATGGAAACTTCAAAGCAGTTTTAAATAGTTTGTAGTGAAATATATTGGCTTTCCTAGAGTGTTTCTGCTGCGGTGTTTTGGCTTTGAATGTTAAGTATGATAGTATCACTGGTGTACACGTACATTCAGCTCTTTCCAAGTTCACTTTATGCAGTCTCGTGCATTTTCACAAGCTAAAGAACCTTGTCTCTTCTATTTTTCTTTTTTATTTTTTGAGTGAAGAAAGATGCAATTGCAAAAGCCCTGTCATCAAAGAACGTATTTTTGCTGCATGGTCCACCTGGAACTGGAAAAACAACTACTGTGGTGGAAATTATATTACAAGAAGTGAAACGTGGATCAAAGATTCTTGCTTGTGCTGCTTCAAATATTGCCGTGGACAACATTGTTGAGCGACTTGTTCCTCACAGGTATATATGTAGGATACAAGTATTAATGCAATTACAGGTTTCTTCCCTAATCCCAAGAATGATGTATCTTGTAATCAAGTCAAGCTATTTTATCATGGCTAACTTGATACTTCTTACACGCTTGGAAAATCAAAATTACTGGTCTGCATGAGAATCATAAATCTTTTGAAGGTGGAGCTACAATTGATTCAAATACGAAAGTTTTGGACTTTTTTGGGTAGCTTTCCTGTTAAATTATATTGTCATTTGTTATATATTTGATTTTAACTACTTACCAAGGATTTCTGTTGTTTCTAGTATATAATTATCATGTATGATTTTTCTCATTCTTATTTGAATTTGCTTAGAGTGAAGTTGGTGAGATTGGGGCACCCTGCACGCTTACTACCTCAAGTGTTGGACAGTGCACTTGATGCACAGGTATATCAAGGTAGTCAGTTTCAAGGATAAAAAATTTGGTTCATGGAATTCTGATATCTGTAATAATCTGTATCAGTTGCATGTGTAAATGTCCTTCCATTTTTGAGGTTCACTTTCTGATTGCATATCAAATGGATCCTTGCTTGTTTAGCTATTTATGCTAGGAGCACATCATAGATTGCATCTGGGGTTAAAATTTTTGTTCATGTATTTTCAAAGGAAGAAATGTAATTTTCCTTCCATTTTATTGCCTGATAAGTAATCAATCATCTGCTTGCAGCTTATACTTATAAAATGGCTCCCTGCCATTGGCAGCTTCATAAAACCTTATGTCTTCTAGTTTTTAAATATCATGATGTGGAAGGGCAGTTCCTTTGCTTTCTGTAAATTTCTTTTTAAAATTGGCTGGAATAATCTTCATGATCAGTTGTGTTATCCGCATATTACTACATGCTGAGAAAGAGGAAACACTCTGACTATTCATTACATTTGGGTTAATGCTTTTTCTTACCGATTCTGTTCTCTGCCTTCAGGTTCTAAAGGGGGACAATAGTGCTCTTGCCAATGACATCAGGAAGGAGATGAAGGTAGCTAGCAATGGAATATATTATCTTTTTGCTATTTCAAATGGAAGGTTCCTTTCCTGTGATCTTAACTGATGAATTTTTGGCAAAGACCATTGTCAGTATTATTTGCAGCAATAAATTTAAAATTTAAAATTGAAGGATAATGTTGAGTCCTTTGAGCTTCTCCCCCTTCCCTCCTCATTTTCTTTTGCTATGACATATAGATCCATTCTGATTCAAACATAGAATCACAGTTTTAAAAGGCAAAACAGATAATTTAGAATATATATATATATATATAGGGCTTTTGGCGTTACTGAAGTTGGAGGATTATAACTACTAGTAGTTTTTTGGTTGCTATAGTTGTTTGTTAAAATACATTCTTTAGGTAAGTTTCATATTCCTGAAGTAATGAGCAGACTAAATTTACTAGAATTGCAGATGTATATGACTGGCTACCTATAACTAAAAGCCAGATATATAGATACTCCTGTTATACACTATGCGCTTTGACTAGTACAATCTACCCTTTCAGTTGTTGAACTAGAAACCATTAGCAGGCATCTTGTTCTGAAGTTCCTTCAAGAGTGAGTTTCTTGCACTAGCAAAGTTTAATAAAATTTCTTATGCGCTCCCAACATATCCTATTTGCCTTTCTTCAGGCACTAAATGGAAAATTATTGAAAACCAAGGACAAAAGCACAAGAAGAGACATCCAGAAGGAGCTCAGGGCACTCTCAAAAGAAGAACGCAAAAGACAGCAGCTGGCTGTAACAGATGTAATTAAGAATGCAGACGTAGTATTGACAACTTTAACCGGCGCATTATCCCGCAAGCTGGACAGTACTTCATTTGATTTGGTTATTATTGATGAAGCTGCTCAGGCACTTGAGATAGCTTGCTGGATTGCTTTATTAAAGGTAATGCTGTACTCCATAGTCCTGCACACAACCTGAATTAATTTAAACATCAAAGTTGCTTTTGCTCATCCATTTAAACTAGATTGTGGTGGATTTGTGCTATTTTCATGTGGTACAGGATGCAGATACACACATTTGAAACAGGATAACATGCATATCTACATTTGACTCAACCAAATCTAATTATTCAAAATTTGCATGTGATAAATTGTCTGATACTGCTGAAATGCATGTAGCTGACATATCTAATCAAGACTGAGGTTTAGTTGAATTGAATACCATGGAAATGCTTGTTTGAATCTTACATTGATTTATTGTTTGTCCAGAATGTGTGCTCTTAATTAATGTGTTCTGGATGAAGTTTGAGAATGGGCAGTAACAATGTAAATTTTGGCCTACATTCTATATAATATAGAGCATGAATTAACACTCCTAGCACTAGTTAATGAACTGTGATCATTCTTCCAGGGTTCAAGGTGTATTCTTGCAGGAGATCATCTTCAGCTTCCTCCAACCATCCAAAGTGTTGAAGCAGAGAAGAAAGGCTTGGGAAGAACCCTCTTTGAACGCCTTGCAGATCTGTATGCCGATGAAATCACTTATATGCTAACAGTACAATACCGCATGCATGAACTTATTATGAACTGGTCATCTAAGGAGCTTTACAATAACAAGGTACTAAAACATATCTTTAGACTTCTTTTACCTGAGGAAATTTTTAGTGAATGGGAAGTCATTGTATTCTGATTGATGAGATAGATTTTTAATAATTGCTCTTTCTCTTCCTTCCGTTTGATCCTTTTTCTCTTCTTTTGCGGTGAATTACTATTTCAGATCAAGGCTCATCCTAGTGTTGCTGCACATATGCTTCTTGATCTTGAGGGTGTAAAGAGGTCTTCTTCCACAGAACAGACCCTTCTTCTCATAGACATTGCTGGGTACGTATTTCAAATGTATATTTCTTAAATGATTTAGAAAGTTAATTCATTTGCTCTTAAAATGTTAATAAAGCGTTTAAAAGAAAATAGGATTGTTATTAGTTCATGCTATTATACTTCAGATGTGACATGGAAGAAAAGAAGGATGAAGAAGATAGCACAATGAATGAGGGAGAAGCTGAGGTTGCTATAGCCCATGCAAAGAGACTTGTTGAGAGTGGAGTGCAGGCTTCGGACATTGGAATTATTACCCCTTATGCTGCTCAGGTTTTTATTAACTAGCAATTCTTCTATTGTTTTAATATTCATCATTCACAATTCAGTAAATGCTAAGTAAGTAACTAAAGCAACTGCTGGACAAAGAATATCTGCTCTGTACACCTATGCTCATTTCATTTTGAATGGCCTTTCCTTAGATATTCTGCAAGTGGTACTGCAGGTTGTCTTGCTGAAGATATTGAGGAGCAATGAAGATAAGCTGAAGGATATGGAAATCTCAACAGTTGATGGTTTCCAAGGCCGGGAGAAGGAAGCCATCATTATTTCAATGGTTAGGTCAAACTCAAAGAAAGAGGTATATCTAAGTCATTTTTGGTGCTCCTGTTTTCATTCTCTTCTAGATAAAGATATTAGAACTCTCAATTTTAGCATATTTAGTAGTTGAACTGTTGAATTTTGTTGAACATATCAGGTGGGATTTTTAAGTGATCACCGGCGAATGAATGTGGCTGTGACACGAGCAAGACGACAGTGTTGCCTTGTCTGTGACACTGAGACGGTGACTAGTGATGGGTTCTTAAAGCGACTGATTGAATATTTTGAGGAACATGGTGAGTATCTAAGTGCCTCCGAATATCAGAATGAATAAGCAATAATGCACGAAGGAGGCAGCCCATTGCAAAAGAAATCTAATTCTCTTAAAATTTGATTTTACTTGGCATTATTTATCTTGAATAGTATTTGAAGGAAATGTTGGTTTTTTATGCAACAAGTTCAAAACATGTTATCCTTGATTTTGGTAGCCATAAAAAGGAACTTGCCAGTATTTTGAATCAGGAGTTTTTGAAATCAATAGAATATGTCAAAATCATTGGAATAGAACCCGAATTTTTAATTTCAAGGATTTATATTCCCTCTCTTTTTTGGTGTGAATAAGTCCATGGATTGGATGTGTATATCCATCAATGCAAACATTGTCTTATGCAATTGTAATTGTTGTTTCTTTTACTAGAAGTCGGAGACATGTTCTCATCCAGATTTTATTTTGCGTCACAAGTAATAAAGAAAGAGCAAAAGTTTTCTCATCACAGGAAATGTTAGGCATAGCATTGTACCAATGCAGTTGGTTTTGACTGGATAGGTGGGGTTTGAATTTCCTCATTAAAACGAGAAGGGAAATGAAAAGCAAAAAGGATAGCTTATCATAAGTCATTATTGAGGGTGAATTGCCCCTAAGTCTTGTATGGTTATGGTTGTGTGAGATTTTTGTTCTTCAGGAAAAGGCTGCATTTATCCATTGAAATTTTTGTTAAAGGGATTTAGTGCATCACATGCAACATCTGCCTTTGTTTTTCTTTTTTCTTTTTTATCTTCTCGAGAAAATCTACCGTTTTCACTGTTTAAGTGCTTTGCTTGTGATCTTTTGTTGAGAAAACTATCATTATGCGCTTGTATTATGTAAAAATTAATCACTATGTCCTCGTTTTTTTAGAAATATGTTATTTTGTCCTTAATATTTGATTTCATCAATTGTTTATTCTTTTTGTAGCTTTTTATCATTAAATGTCTTGTGAAAATACTAAAATATCCTTATTTTTTCCCATCATCTTTAATGGAAACTATATAAAAAAAAAAGTGAATAGAAGTTCTATTTCATTCGTGAAAGCAAATATTAGGGGATGTGCAATTATCAAACCGAGTTGGCATAATATAGGTTTGTAATAGTAATTTTTCCTATTTTATTTCATGTTGATTGCATAGGCTCATTCCCCTTTTTTTTTTTTTTCTTCTTTTTCCTATCTTATTTCTTTCTTTTTCTCTTTCCTATGGTGAGCCTGCACATGGACATTACAGTTGTTAAAGTATGGTTAGTAGAATGTAGTTTTTTTTAGTTTATTATTATATTAAATTTTTATTTGATAACATTTTATTCCATTTATTATTTATGTTATATACTAAATATATATGTTATACTTAATATATAATTAAAGTTTTGACTTCTTTATTTGTTTTTCGAAATTCAAATATAAGATCTCTTGACAGATAACTCAAGTAATTATCATTAAAGATTTCCCTCTGAGGCAAAATTAATTCTTTTACAATGTTACAACCCACAAAAAAATAAATAAAGGAGCAAAACCTAAAACGGAAAAACAGAAATAGACCTTTTTAATATGAGACAAACAAACATGGTGCAAGTTCATGGAAACTAAAGCATAAGCCAAACGAATTAGTTCACTGCTTGTACAACAGAAACAAGTGAACTTTCTCTTTCTCCAACCAAGCAAAATCTCTTCTAGAAGTTCCAGATGGAAGCAGGAAAAGCAGCCAACTCATCCTGAGCATCATAAACTTGTGAAGTGCCTGATGATTCTGCTCCTGGATGATAATCACCACCACCTCCAATTCCATGCATGTCAATCAGTGAATCCCAATTGAAACTTTTATCTGCTAGAGCTCCAAGATTATTGTTATTATAAAACTCATCTTCTTTTACTTGAGATTCTTGCACCAAACAGCTTTCTGTTGTATCACTTTCTTCTTCTAGTTGCTTATCTACTTTTATAATACCCATTTGTTGAAGGAACTCATTTAAGTCAATCTGTGGTTTCTCTGACGTTGTTATTTCCACTTGTTTTTCCATTAACGGAGGATTCTCGACATAGTGTTTTTCGGTTTTTATATTCTTTGAATCAGAAGAAGAAGAAGAAACATTACTATTTTTCTTGAATTCTTGAAGTCTTTGATGAATAACATGCACACTAGGTTGTGCATGAATATTAAGTAAACCGCAAGAAGAAGGAAACATGGAAATAAAATTCTTGGAAGGAATCCATTTGAACTTATTACTCTTGTTAGATTTGTTGTCAATTAAAGAAGGTTGAAGATGAGGAAGATTGAGATAAGCATCTGCTCCATATAATCTTCTTGCAGCTTCATCATAAGCCATGGCAGCTTCTTCTGCAGTAGCAAAAGAACCTAACCAAAGTCTACTTCTTTTTTTAGGTTCTCTAATTTCTGCTACCCATTTGCCCCAAGTTCTTTGTCGAACTCCCCGATACTCACACATGGCATTTTGTGGACCACCTTTGCCTCTTGTCGGACCCTTCTTCCAAGGCTTCAATGGAGATTTCCTGCAATTTTCCATGGGAGAGATTGTTTTTTTTTCTCCTGGTTAAGACTGGAAGTGAAGTGAAAGTGAAGAGGAGTACTAAAGAAAATGGGGTGGAAAGGGCGCGGGATTTGTAGGGAGTGAGACTGTGATAGTGTAGTTCGGTTTAAATGGTGTCACGTTTTGGCAAAGTTTCATATCCATGTGACCGTTATTGAGTATGAATGAGTGTCAACACTAAGGAATTTTTCAAATTCTTGCTTTACTTGCTTGATAGCTCTAGATAAAAACTGGCTCTATTGCTCCTTATCTTATTGAATGGGAATGGGTTTAATTCTTAGAACAGGCACGTAAATGAATTCTTTTTTTTTTCATTCAAGTATAAAGTGCAGAGTGGAAAGATTTTTAGCTCTTCTTAAAAGAACTGAGGTCTGGTTCAAATTAATTAGAATTACAATGTAGTGTCGTTACTTAATACGTTAGAAGATTAAGTCACTGATTACAATCTCTGTTTAGTGGTAGTATAAGTTTTGGCTGTTTTAGAGTAATGAAATGAAGTGCATGCTTTTAATGAAGACTGGGTTGCTTTCCGTCCTTGGATTCTAAATTAGTTAGTGTCTGTATGTGAATCTGTATATACATATATATTCTGAAGTTTAGAGGACAACCCACCTCCAACAATTTTCACTTTCACGAGCCCTATTTCACATGTTGTCCTGGCCCTGCCATTCATGACCTGATTCCCGAGAGACTCTTCACCTTTATCTCATGCCCCTCTCTCTCTCTCTCTCTCTCTCTCATGGATAATTATGCACGTAGTAATACACTGGACCTGTTCTAAATCATGCCACGTGTCAAATTGGTAATGCAATGAATTTAAAAAAATAATCAATAATATCAAAGTTTATAGTATCTTTATTAGAGTGACAAATCTACGAGAAAGCCTTTATGCAATTTCTTCTGATCTTGATAAAGCTACTGTTGAAGTACGTAGAGAATTCCGCTTCATATATATTAAGCAAATGATATATAACGAAGAATTGAGAATAAATCAATCGAAAGACGATATTTTTGTGTGAAAAGGTAAGCCCAAATATTAAATAAACTGTTAATTGAATTTGATTAATCAATCTGCTCCTGTAACTCAAATTCTTAACATCCATTGAAGATGAATTTTATTTATCCGACCCATCTCTATAGAAATTTTTATGGAAGTTTTGCCATCTTTTAGCTAATTTAGCCTCCTGTATCTCTCAAGACCATTAAAGGACATGCACACGATGTATTTTGATTATGTTTTTTGAACAACTTTTGCCGGTGAAGACTAAACACATGATTTGGCCCTTGAACCTTACCTTACCAAAATTTTCAATTAAATCTCTTTTTTCAAACATTATCCTATTGAGACCTCGTAATTACTTAACGGAGGAAGCTCGAGTCTCAATAGAATAATGTTTGAAAACAAGGGGTCTAATTGGAAAATTTGATAAAATTCAAGAGCGAAGTTATGTGTCTAGCCCACGGACAAACCTTATGGAGCAACCCTTAGTATAACATGTTGTTATACCTAAATTGGTTATTGGGTAGTAAAAATTGCAACAGGCGTACTAGAAGAAGCTATTTATGTAATGGAATGGCGTTTGATAAACCCAAATGTTAAATCAATTGCACTTCAATCTCGTTAAAAACATTCTTCCGAAATGTACTTCCAGTTTCTTCATCTCATATCTCATATATGAAGCTACTAACACTTAAATTCTGTCCTGATAGGTTTTTCTCCCATTTTACTTGTTCAGATATATTTGCCCTTCAACAAGACACATTAAGTGTTAAAATTATGAAATTAATTGTTAGTAATTCAAAACTTATTGACAGATCAAAATCTAATTTTAAAAGCAAATGTATATATATTAAACCCAAAAGGAAAAGGACAAGAAAATCATACCATTGGAGCTTGTTGTATATACTATTGTATATAGTATTGAAGCTTCCATTGCCGTAGAAAGAGTAAGAAAAAAAAGAGAGAGAGAGAGAGAGAGAATAGAGATGGATAGATGATTTAACAAGACAAGATCGTAGAATGTCTTTTCTCAAGCTCCATTAGTTAGCACCACAACAAGCCTGCATATTAACTGCTAAAAACTACAACATCAACAGCAGAAGAAATGCACAATTTTGAGGTAACTTCGAAGAAATCCAAAGAAGTCAATGAAATGACTAAATGATGAAAACAAGAAACAAGAACAAAAAAATGTGCATGGTGGTGTTGCTATAGAATCTCATTCTATAGTTTGATTAATAAAGTAATCTGCACTTGTACCACTGCAAAAGAACCTTTCAGCAGAACATGGTATTTTGCAAAACTGAAGCCTTTCACAAAAGTTCTTTTAGCAAAGCAAAGCTTAAAGGATTCTCATTATTACAATTTACAAGCCTTTTTTTCATTGAACAGCAAAAGTATCTATACATATGAAACTGAAACAACTGCAATGTCTAAATTCTAGGTATCTACCCTTTACAATGTTGGAGAGAAAAATACAGAAGAGTCCATCCTACACTACTCAAGCTCTTTGGACAATAATCTATCATATTTGTCATGATCTTTAGTAAAAGTGTGCATTCTAACTTCCTAAACTTCTGACTCTGCTTAATTTTGAGATTGACAATACATGATAACGAATTTTCCGATTCTGCTAGGTTGATGTCCATAAATAACAGTATACAGATAGCAAAACTGAATACACAGCATCAACCATATCATCAGGCAAACAGTGCTATTTTTCTCAACATGTCTGGCATGACTGTTGTATAGCTACCACAACCTATAAGCAAAAGAATCCCTCAGACTGCTCATTAATGAAGAGGAATTAAGATGAGATTTGTCCAATGTAATCTTCCAGAAACCATGGATTAAAGGAAAATTTATTACTAATAAATTCAGTCAGAAACAGACCAAAGTATGGGAAAGTAACTTACCAAGC
This sequence comes from Jatropha podagrica, assembly GCA_947857235.1. Lineage (NCBI taxonomy): Eukaryota > Viridiplantae > Streptophyta > Magnoliopsida > Malpighiales > Euphorbiaceae > Jatropha > Jatropha podagrica. The sequence continues at coordinate 223,931 of CANUEP010281468.1, read as the reverse complement.
AAACAGACCAGGCTGACAAACTATTTGCATTTAGAACTTCGCTTGCACATATTCCTCCATTTGTCCTTAAGGTCTATTGTAGTTCGGTGACTAAATACCGTACTACCATACTCCAAAATTTGCTTCCACGGCATAGTTCTGACAGCAGCGGTTGAAAATTTCTGCACTCCTTCCTATAAAAAAAAACCCCCGGAAACATGAACTATACCAACGAAAACTGAAAAAAGAAAAGAAAAAACAGTAGTCGAATGGACATATATGATGAAGCATGTATGAATACATAAAGCATTTCAAAGAGAAACGTATAAAAACATTTTGGTTTAAAATGTCTGCACTCTGATTCAGTACCTAAGATTTTCACACCTATCGCTTTAGTTATACCTTTTTGGTTGACATTATCAAATCAATCTTATATTGCACTAATGTGAAAAAGTAAAAATTACTTTCGAAAATTATCCATGTGACACCTAGATATATCAACAAAGGCATCAAGTCAGTGCAACGCTATCCATTCTTTGTTTTTGTAAATTAAAATTTTATCACAGAAAATATTGTGTAAAATATGTTTTACTCTTTACAAATATGAAAACATCATTGATAAAAAAAAATTCAAGCAATGAGTTACTTTACATCAGATAATTAGTCACAAATGAACTGTTAATAGTGTCGATCAAAAATGATATTTCAATGAACAAAGGATGAAAAAATCAGGTATTTGATTGATACCCCAAAAGAAGGAGAAAACCACAGCCTCCAAAGTGAAAAACAGGTAAACCACTGGATCTTTTTCAAAATTTACCTCATCATAAAAAGTAAAACCAAAACACCATATATGTGCTTGACAAGTTACAAAAATCACATATACTGCTAAGAAAATCTTCATTTACACATGCAGGCACATATAGTTTTGATGAGCTTATATCAAGAATATATGTTTTTGCTTACAAAGTAACACACTGGAGTCTGGAACACCATAAAGGCATATCAAATCATAACTGGACATGTTAGTTCTGTACCTTAAGCATCTCTTCCTCCTCAGCTGTCCATGGAACTTTCTTTCGCCTCAATGTCCGAGGCAACGCTGGGAATACACTGCAGATTGAAACAAAATTTACATATACAATCAATTATTTATCACAGGCATAATATTCTACTACTTCATGAAAATGAGTAATAAAGAAAGACAACAATAATCAAGAAAACACTGAATAATTAGATATTAGCAGTAAAAACTTACTATTGCCTCCCTCTCCCCCGGAATTTTCTGGAGTAACTAGAGATTATGTATTCCTCATTTCCCTCAACAGAGGTTTCTCCATCAATATCTACGGCCCCAACAGGCTTCTCAATCAGATTGCGATTCTGTTGCTCTAGAACTTCCCTCTGAATTCCTCCATTAGATTGTTTTTTATATAAAAAGACTACAACCTCTTTGTTTGTAGACATTTGATTATCACCATTGCTGTTTGGGTCAGCACATATTTGGTCTTGTCTGTCAGTTTCTGTTACATGCAACCATTCTGGAGCCAGCTCTTTCCTTTCTTTTTCTCCAGGAGTTACATCTGGCTCTTTTTCTCTATCCAGTAAATTTACATCAGCTCTTTCCTTTATTATAGGTTCCATTGGTTGCCTATCAACTTGTCTTTTCTTAAGTTTTTCATTGACTTTATTCGCATGCCCTTCATCGTGGTAGTCTCTATCAATATCTATGGCACCAACAGGCTTCTCAACCAAATCACCATTCTGTTGCTCTAGAACTTCCCTCTGACTTCCTCCATTAGATTGTGTTTTATTTAAAGTGATAACAACCTCTTTGTCTTTAGACATTTGATTATCAACATTCTTGTTTGGGTCAGCACAAATTTGGTCTTGTCTATCAGTTTCCCTTACATGTAAGCATTTTGGAGCCAGCTCCTTCCTTCCCTTTTCTCCAGGAGTTACATCTGGCTCTTTTTCTCCATCCAGTAAATTTACATCGGGACACGATATTATAGGTTCCATTGGTTTCCCATCACCTTGACTTTTCTTAAGTTGGTCATTCAATCTATTCACATGCCCTTCATTATTTGTTTGATCAGATTCTTTCTCTGCCAAATTCCCACTCTCATGGACCATGTGAAGATGACACCCATCTTCATTCTGTTCTAAATTATTTTGTTCATTGCTACATGATCTCCTAGTACATCTACAAATGAATGCACCTAGTTCCTTCCTAGCCAAAGAGGCATTTTTCTTGGCTTCAAGGTACTTGGAGATAGCAAGTGAATATGCGCAAAATGGGCAGTAAAATTCTCCCTTCTCATCAAATCTTGGTGAGGAACCCAAGCACTTTTCATGAACCACCAATGGACAACCAAAAGCATTACAGACCAACAACTGACCACCTTCACTACATTTCACACAAAGGTTTAGCTCGGTCCAGTTTTCCTGAGAAACATGATTTAAGGTGCATTGAGAGCTCAAGAAATGACTCTTTTCCATAGCCACATCAACCCTCTCATGACGATACTCATCACCATCAATTGAAGTGTCTTCTTCATAAAGATGCTCCATACCACAACCTACTCTTTCAACAGTAATCCTTCTAGAAATTTCACTCGAGGAAACAGCATTTACTGATTTTACTTGATTACCATCACCAATAGTGTTGAGGTCACCAGCAAATACCTTTTGCTGGGTTCTCGCAGAGGGTGCATCATTTGATGTGCTAGGTTCAGCTTTATTGGCATCATCCACCAACATAAATTGACAGGGTCTATCTCCAGATGTATCTGGCAGCATACCAGTGGCATTATGATCATTCTCACGTTGATATTGCGGGAATTCAACATCAGCATTAGCATTGGGACTTCTCCCAAGCCTCTCTATAGCAACAAATTTGCAATGACCATTCTCTGAATATCCAGATCCACCCAACCCTCCTGCTTGAGACTCTCCTTCCATATGACAACTTTCATCCTCTGTAACTCTAACCACTGCGTCAGAAGAATCTTTCATCAACTCATTGCCACATTGAGGATTCAAATAATGTTCCGTGGACTTATTAGCACAGGATGCATCATGCTTAAACTTCTTGACATTTGAATTGAGATCACCATCATGTTCATCGTGGTAGGCTCCAGCTCGATGTTCGTTGTCCATATCACCTTTTTTCCTCTTAAAAGGTAAAAATTCTCTATGATATGAATCACCTTCCACCATTCCTTTCGTATTTTCAAATGACAAAGAAATGGTGCCCCCTTCTGGTGCCATAGTTTGTGAGTCACAGCCATTGCTGTCAATCCCCCTAGTAAGTGCATTACAACCACCATAATCCAGAGTGATCCTATCATTCCCAACATTTTTATGCACCAGCCCACTAAGTTCTGTCAAGGAATCATCATATGGATGGGTACCTTCAAGAATTGTATCTTTCAGCTGTTGGTAAACAAAAAAGGAATCAAACATAGTAAATGATGCACAATAACTAATTAACTAAAACGGAAAAGGACATTTCCAATTACCTGTTCTAAAGCACATTTTGGCATGGAAGCTCTTTTGTGCATGATAAAAGGATGAATATCAAATTTCAACAGATCCCCTCCTGACATTTTTAAATCTGATAATGCTCTCTGAGCATAGAGAAATCCAAGAATTCGCATAAAAAAGTACCATAATTAAAACCAGATTATATAAGAAATGTATTACAGCTTCGAATTTCCTTTAATTTACCAGAGAAAGTTGTTCCTTCAAACAAAATGCGAAAAACTACCTCTTTCAGTACGGATTGGAGCACATCTTCGCAGCTCTTTGAGAATTCAAATGCATCTTTTGGCTCTGTCACAGAAGGAACATCATTCGCAACTTCTTTACTAGTGCCAAACAATTGCTCCAAGCATCTTAAAGCAACCATTTCCCTTGTTCTATTTCCCAAATCCTCAGATAATTCTGGAGCCTCATCAATCAAATCTGAAAGAAATAAACCATAAAAAAATACACCTTAAACATTGCCTATTCCAAATTAGCAGCAGCTGCAGCAAGTTTCTACGGCAAGCTTAGAATTAGCTTCATATATTCCATAGCTTGCCCATTAAAACCAAACAAAACAACATTTGCTTCCAGAATACATGAAAATCGCTCATACTCAGAGATAAATATACGTATACATACCATGTAAAATTGATGGGTCCAATTGCTGGAACTGTGCTAGATACTCAATAGACCAAAGCCACGCCATCCTCGAAGAGTCAGCCATGAAATTTGATATTCAAAATGTTCTTAAAACCCACAACTTTTCTTATCTCGAGTATTATTATTATTTTTTTCCCATAAAAGGGCTGCACGGATGGTTAAAAGACTCAATTGTACAAAGAATGCCACATAAAACTTCTTGTTTATAAACAATATACATAAAACCCTAACTTCTGACTGAAGAGAGAATTGTTGGAATTGAAAGAGTTTTTTTTTCTTTCAATTTTATAACCTAACGTTAGGTTTTCTGAATTGCATACATAGATTCACAGAATTAAATGGTGAATCGCAATGGAAAAACATCTCTTTCAATTGAGGTAGACAACAGATTGGTGGAGATGATTCGATATCGAATGGATTCTTACAGGAGATGGGAGAACCCGAAACAGTTGCTCACGTGATGGGTTATGTACCCTGAACGTTCACCATTTTAATTCAGGTTTATTCGCTCCCTCTTCTTTGAATCAACGGTGCGTTTAGGCCATTCTCATTGAACTGTTACCCTTTTTCGTAAATTCAAAAAAAAAAAAAAAGGAAAGGAAAGGATTTAAATATTTTTTATAATTTTTCATTGTTTGAGAGTATTAAAATATTTTTTTATTAAAAAAATTAATTTTTTTTTTAAAAAATAAACATTTTTGAACTCTAATAAATTTATTATAATTTTATAAATTTATATTTTGTTAATTTATTAACCATCGATATTCATTATTATCACTAACGATTTTTATAATTTGTCTTTTTTGCATTTTTCTCATATTTAACATTAAAATATAAAATTTTTATTATTAATATTTCTATTTTTATAGCCGTTAAAAATTTTATTATTTTTAACTAGTTTTTAATTGTAAGCAAACAACAAAAAATAAATTATTTAAAAAACATATTTAAGGAAAACATTTTGTTTGAAAAATATGTTTTAAATATAAGTTATTTTTTGAAAACAAAGCAGAGTATTAAAATTTAATTCAATTACATATTTTAAATCAATTGAAAATTTATTTACAAATAAATTTTAAATTAATTTCATATTTTGAAGTAATTTATATCAAAAGAGTATAAATTAAAATTTTACTTTTTAATCATATTTATATTATATTCTCATTTCATTAATCTTATAAAAACAGTAACTAATAAAACTATATATTCTTTCAATTGAATTTTTTTATCATTTTATATGCAATTATTGAAAAATAATAAATTTCAATGTCATGTAATTTTAGAAATTTTTTATTAAATTATATATATATATATATACTCACCTTAGAAATTAAAAGATGTACACTGTACATCATAATATATATAAACAACTGCATTTTTAGTGGTCATATTCTAATTTAATAATAACAGCAGTTAAAATTTTATCAAACATCAACATTAAATTGACTAATTATTATTAATTATTAGCCACTAAATATCACTAATCCATCAACAGTTATCAATTAGTATAAATAATTAAATTAAATAAATCTATAACTTCCATCGACAGCTAAATTAAATAAGTTTTAAATGCATTTTTTTATAGAGATCAAAATTAATTATATGTATTTTAAAAAACCTAAATAAAATTTATAATAGAAACTTTAATTTTGAAGAATTTGGTCCCTAAGCCCCACCAATCAACATTGGTTTAAAGAAGATTAACCACGTGATTCTTGATTTCGATCGTCTTTTATTTGAAAATGGTTTATTATTACAAAGATTTACACAATATAAAATTCTTATATTTTAAAAAATAAATTAATTTCCAAAGTTAAAATTGAACATCTATCTTTCATATCCTCCCGCATTTATACGACGTCGTTTTTGCCTAAAACAGAATCCAGCCATTCATTCGAAATCAATTAATCTAAGCCATTCAACCATTCCTATAAAGCAACCCTCTCTCCCTCAACCTCATTACCTTTCTCGAGCCCTAATTTCAGTTCTCTCGTCAATCGCAGGCACAAACGAAGCTTCATCAAGCAACCATCTACCTTTTGCGATACTATCTATCGGCCATAGTAAGGTAAACTCTCCCTACTCTCTTTTTCCTTGATTCAATTGCCCTAGTTTTTTATTTTTTTTTCCTGCCTAAAATAACAAAATCTGAAAATCGTAATTGGGTTTCTAATAAAATTGATTTTGACATAATGTTTTTTTTGTGTTCCTCTACGAAGAAGTACTAAATTTTCAATTTCACCGAATCAAAAGAACATTAGGTAACGAATCCCAATTTTGACTTCTCAATTGCAGTGAATGTTGGTTTCCTCTTCTCTCTCTAGAAGTCTCTTATCTTTTCAAGAAAATCATGGAGAATGTTCATATATTTAGTTTTTGTAAGCCTTTATTCTAAGTTGGTAGAGCACCGTACTCGTTATATTATCTGTTTAGGTTTTAGTGTTTATGGTTATTCTCTAAGTAAATAAGAAAACAGAAAAAAGTGACGACTTTTTACTGTAATTTTCAATAGCTTTCTTCATTGAGAAAAGACTTTTTTCTGTTTTCACATTGGAAAAGATTATTTGCACATTCGATTACTTATACTTTTAAAGTTTCAAACGTTAAAGAAAAAGTTTAAATTCAATCTGTTTATAATTTATGCTGACTTATTGCTATATCCACTTCTAAGTCATAATACCGTATGGCTGAGGAAAAATCATACTTGTGTTCTCTACAATACCTAGTTGTTGACTAGGTTGTTTTGTTTGGTTTCATGAATTTTTCAGCAAATGCAAACAACTTTCGATCCCCTTTACTCTCCTCTTTTCAAAATTCTGTCCCTTTTTCATTACTATTTGGTTAATTTTGTTACCATTTGATGATTTGTTGATGTAGGAATGGGATTTTGAGGTTTTTATTGAACTGATATTGCAAGATAGCTACATACATTGTCAATTTGGATTGTTAAGAACTTAGGAGTGGAAGTATTTTTGATAATCATTTATGGAGATACAAACAAGTGGGAAGCCTATTGATTCCCTGCTGGAGAAAGTTCTTTGTATGAATATTCTGTCCTCTGATTATTTCAAGGAGCTATATCGTTTAAAGACTTATCATGAAGTGATAGATGAAATCTATAACCAAGTTGACCATGTGGAGCCGTGGATGACTGGGAACTGTCGTGGCCCATCGACTGCTTTCTGTCTTCTGTACAAGTTTTTCACCATGAAACTAACAGTCAAACAAATGCATGGTCTATTAAAGCACAAGGATTCTCCTTATATCAGAGCGGTATATACCATACCTAACTTATTTATATTTGTTTTATAATGATTTAAATTGGATGGATAATTTACATTGATTAGATGTTTTATTTATTTATTTATTATATGATCATGCATATGCTGCTGATTGAGATGAGCATTTATATGTAGAATGTGCATAATGGCTTAACAATGATCTCTGGTTTTGCGAATTCAGCCCCAGACTTAGGTGATCCCTTGTATTGCAAGTTGCTTATAGTTGTTTTTTTAATGCTGGCATAATCCAACCTGCTTGTCTTGAATTTATAATTTCTTTTGCCTAAAACTTGATGATGACATATGCATGATAATCCCTATGGATAACAAAAACTTATGTTATCCTTTCTTTATGTTTGTGCCTTCCATTCAAACTTCAGAATGGAAATGACCTTTATTTTTGCTTGTTTGATGTGAACTGCCTTGGTTGATTATTCTGTCATATGCAAAATCAAATCTTCTTTTAACATTAAATTCTTTTCTTTCCTTGTTTTTTTTCACCTCGTTTATTTCTGCTCATTCTTGCACTATAAATTTTGAAATGTGAGCATCAGTTCATCGTGCACCAACAATTTGTTTAGAAACATTTCATTAGAGAGCAAATTAATAAGCTAATTAAGGAGGTAATAAGGGAGCATATTGCTAGTGAGCAAATAAGAAAGCAGAAAGGGCCTCTAAATTAAAGGGTGTTAAGGATTACTAAATCATCTACCCACTATAAAGAGAAGGTTGTGGCCCTGAAGTCATTGTAAGGGTAGAAGCTAGGTCACTTCGGAGGGAGGTCAGGTAATTGAGGGACTTCTGACTGTTTCTCTCTTTATTCCTGTTAGTTGGATCTCCTTTCAGCTTGTATATCTTTCTTTAGTTATCAGTAAAGCTTCTTTACCACATTTCTATTGAGTTGTTTGTTATTCTGTTTACTGTTAAATAAAGACATGAAAGGAATAAAGGAAGAAAAAAAATCTCAGGAAAGGGAAACCTCATTTGCCTGAGTTCAACCAAACTTATGCCCTAACAATAATTTTGTGAATATTCTTCATGCCTCATCCTTAGCCTGCAACTTTACTTTATAGCCTGTTGATGATGTAGTCATCCTCATCACCTCCTTAATTGAGCTGCAACTTTACTTTATAGCCAGTAGGTGATCTAGTCATCCTTATCACCTCCTCAATTGGTATGATTGTTGGCAATTCTTGCTTCCTAACAATGTGCTCCCTTTCCTTTTCTTTTTCCTCTCAACTCAATATCTGGGCCTGCATAAGAAATGATTCAGAATTGTTTTTAGAATTAGTTTTTGATATTATTACATTACATGTTCCGATGGTTGCCACTTTAACTTTTGTTATTCAAGTCTTAAGATAGAATTTCAACATCAATGTTGATTTTTATCAATACTTCAGTTTTCCTGTTATGACAGTCTTTATCATTAGTCATTATTTTTAGTAGTTATGCTTCCCTTTAACTACATATAAGGAATTAAAATATTCAATCGGACCTTACAGTCTCAGTTGTTCTATCAACTAAATATCTGAGATTAGGTATGTTCTTATTATTAGTTGGGTTCACTTTGAAATAATATTGACTGATTTTGGTGGAGTGTGAACCCTCCAAAATTAAAGAGCTTGTTCGTTCATGAGGTAATGGACAAAACATCTCTGATTTTGGTCTTTTTAAAATCTTTATTTTCATGCTCTAGTACATATATGCATGCGTGATAATGTCCTTGTTTTTCATAGCAGATTTCTACAAACCCAGGTTGAGGTGTACTTGTTTCTTTGAGTTGCTAAGACTTTCTCACTCCCACATTATACTGCCCTTGCTTTGCCGAGCTGATATACGCAACACCAAGGTTTGAGGTGTCTCATTTTTTTGATTCTCACTCCTAGATTTTTATGATATTGTTACATATCTGGGATTTTGAACAACACAACCAGTATTATATCCCTTATGTATCTCCCAAGTCCTGTTGCTGCCACTTTTCAATTTTTGAAGCTAAGGATAGGGATGTTGTATTTTGTTGGCATCAAAGTTTTAGAGGTCGCATTTCATTTCCTGCATCTATGACAATTTTTACTCTCATTGTGCACATATGGGCGCATGTTTTGTGCTTGATTGTTTTGATCTGCTTGTTAATGTAGGCATTACTTGCATCATCTTAATTTTTAGCTTGAAATGCTGTTGACCGATGCATTGAAATTTGATTGCAGATTGGATTCCTCTACTTGAGATATGCTGCTGATCCAAAGACTTTATGGAATTGGTTTGAGCCATACATCAAAGATGATGAGGTACTTCCTCATGACCTTTGCTTGATTCATAATTTAGAATTTCTCTGCATAGAATAGTTCAGGAAATCTATGTTGCAATGCAGAATCATTTGCCTGTCACAGTTCTTTGGATTTTAATCTGGGCATGGACTTGGTGAAACATTAATATGCATCTTTATTATTCAGAGTATGTAAACTTTCCTTTTTGTTATAATCTGTAAAAATGATAATGTATCATATTTCAGGAATTCTCTCCGGGTTCTAATGGACGAAAGTCTACAATGGGTGTATATGTGCGTGATTTGCTCCTTGGACAGGTTAGTTGCAATCTTCTATTTCTTTGTACTATTGTCATATTCTCTTACTGTTATTTAGCAAAAGCAATTAACGCTATGTGTCGCTCTTACAGTACTACTTTGATACCCTTTTCCCCCGCATTCCTGTTCCTGTTATGCGGCAGATTGGGTCAAATCTTGAGAAAATGAAGCTTCCCACAAAACCTTCTGGTTCAACTGGGGATTCGGTACGACATGGATCTGATGACACTGCACGCCGGCCACCATCTGTTAAGGCTGCACTTTCAGTGTCTTTTGGTCAGCGAGCTCCTCATCGTGCATCAACTAGGGACTCTTCACCTGTTCGCCGTACACTACCACCACCCTCTTATGATAGAGCGAGCGATGATCCAAGAAGATCTCCCAGCAGCCGTCGCAGCCAAAGTCGGGAGTATTCTGATAAAGAATATTCAGACAGAGATAAGGATCGGGACCGTGAACGAGATCGAGACCGAGATGGGCGTGACAGAGATGGGGGTCGAGACAGAGATCGGGACAGAGAAAGAGACAGGGATAGAGACCGAAGGTATGATTATGACCGCAGATCCAGGTATTCTGACAGAGAAAGCAGAAGGGAGTATGAAAGGAGCAGCCGCGATGGAATCAGGCACTATAGAGAAAGTACTCGGAGAGGTGATAGTCGGAGTCGCAGCAGAAGCAGGAGCAGAAGTCGTAGTATGCAAGCTGCTGCTTCACCATTTGATCGTCATTCTAGTCCACCTAGGGATGGAAACAAGGATAGGACAACTGCATCTAGCAATCTGGCAAAGCTCAAGGATATGTATGGTGATGGAAGTGATCAGAAAGGGGATGCTGGCTTGGAAAGGGTCCCTCGAAGGGATAATGGTGGTGAAGAGGTGATCCGGCTTGGTGGATCTACTTGGAAATAGTTGAAAGATAATTCATATGTATCATTTGGGTATTCAGACAATGCTAACTTATTTTATCAAATGAATGAACAATTACCTTGATGAGCTTTTTATTCTCTGTAGGCATAGATAGTAAGTTACAATTGATGGATGATATTTGATACACCGGCCCATGTAATTTGATGAGTCAGGGGGATGTATGTATGTTAGGTTCCTCCTCACTTCGCAATTGTTACATTCTGTTTTTAATACTTCATGGTAGCTCAATTGTTTTAGACTACTTTGGACATGTGTTTGCTTGTTTAGAGATTTTAAGCTATATTATTACTATTTTCTTATTTCATTTATTTTTGGAGCTTCATAGTAGAGAATCAGTTTTGATTTGAATGGATCATTATTATTATCATCATTAACAAAAAAGCTTGGGATAGCTAGAAATTGAAATTAATGGGCAATATGGACGAATATGCTTCCAAAGCTTATATAGCAACGAATTTCATAAAATTTTTTAGTTTGTATAAATGACCAATCATTTGGAATATTTATATATATATATATAAAAATATATATATTTTTTAATTTGTATGCAGTTTGACTATATTCAGAATTTTTCCGTTCCACCCAAGAGGATTTGGATTTATATGAGATTGAACTTTTCCATATGGACGGGTGAAACGAAAATAGCTCAGTGGTTTCAACAGCTTCATCTGAGTTTCCAGAAAATGGGTCTCACATCAGCTGAATTAGCTCTCTGGCTTTTGATTGCAAATTTTAATAGATACTCAGTTGACTTGCGTTGTTTCTGAAAAAGAATTGGTAAAGGTTTGGTAAGTTTCAAAAAACAAACCACCAACCATTCAAGAAAATCGCCCTCTACTGCTCTGTTTCAAAGCTATGGAATTAATTATCATCAACCACCAAAACCATCTAACTAAAATGGCAAATTAAGGATTTTATTAGCACTATCATTGTAAAATCCAAAAGCTAATAAAGAACCAAAACAACTTCAAATTGAAAAAGCCATTTAATGCAATACATCCATATACAACAAATGCTGTTAATTAAGTTTCAGGAACACAATACAGAATTGGCATAAAAAGAAAGCAATAACAGCAGCAAGCAATTTCATAAGGCGAAATCTACCTTGACCAGCGAAAGAAACTGGAGAAGAGTCGAGAGAAGGCGAATCGTACGCGAGGATAGGCTCTAACAGTATGTAAAGCAGTTTGCCGGAGCAAATCTTCGATTGTTTGAACGAATAGATTAAGAGATCGAATCGGCGGGACATAGAGAGTCAAAGGCACTGCCGAGAAGGCCACCGCGAAGAATAGTTGCAACATTTGACTGATTGGTTTGGTTTTATTGCGTTTGTTTTCCGTCAAAATTTTTTGTACTTTTCTTTTCTCTTTCGTTGCGTTTGAGAGAGACAAGACGACGATGATATAAATGGTACTCGTTAATTGGTAGTTAGTATTTTATTTAATTATTTATAAATGGTAACTCGTTGTTTAGGAGAATGAGGTGGTCCTACCATTGTAATATTTATAAATCTATTTACTATATTAATATATATATTTTTTTTTAATTTCAATAATGCATAATAATTATTCACAATTTTAAAATGAATAAAATTCATTTCAATTCATTATTTAATATAATTAAAAATAAAATTAAGAGATCTATTTGATTTAAATAAAGACAACTTGGTTTTTAATTAAAGTGAGTTGAATTTTTATAAATCTCACTTTGCCATAATTTTCATTTATCCCAAAATTTTGAATTTACAAAAATGAATTATATATTTCAAATATGAAAATAGGACAAAATAAAATTTAATTAGATAAAATTAGAAAAGGAAATAAATTGATTGAAATAGAATATTCATTTTTCACATTTTTGCAATTATATCATATTCATCTGCCCCTTCAACTGCTTTTTTTTTTTTTTTATTCTATCGTCAATCAATATACATCGTTTTTAATATTAAAATAATAATTAAAATATGGACCTTCACTGCTATTATAATGTTTGGATTTTGCTATTCTTACATCTTTATTCCTAGCACTAATCTACTACTAGTGAAAGGTTGTCTTGCTATAAGGTATTGGAATTATTATTTTAATGTTAATTTTTTATCCAAAGATTGATTTAAATGGTAAAAGGAAATTTTTGATTAATTTTGACTGTAGATTTAATACAAATTTTTTTTATATGCCACTTTCACAGAGCTATTAATTTTTTAAAAATAACTATTTAATGCTATCTATTACATAAAAAAAAAAAAAAAAGGAAATAAAGACATGAAAATTGCAGTTGTAGTATATTTTGCAAATATTCTATTAAGCTTTATGAGACATCATAGACAAAACGTGATAAATTCAAGGGTCTGATTGTTTTTCCCTTTCAAAGGATCTGAACGAAAGGTGTTCTTCTGTACAAGTCGAGCAGCATACTTCATAGGAACTCAAGGCGAAGTTATGCAGGCTAGCAACTTTTTGCATACTACCTTTAAGTCTTTTGAAGGATCTGAAGCAGATATGCGCGAGAGCACTTGTCTCGCTCCCAGTAATCCTTCCGATATGCTTTCCAAAATGGTATCTTCACTGCCCATTAGAGATGCCATTAGCTTTGCACCTGCCATTTTTTCCTAACAAACAATGAACAAGCATCGGTAGAGTGAGAACATATAGTATGTACTAAAAATAGAGGCACAAGAGGGTTATAGTTTTGAAAGGCGATTAAAATTGTCAAGAACTAAGGATTACTACCTTCTCAGATCCTGTTTGAAGAAAATTAAGAGAGAGTTTGAGAAGATCAGCTGAATACGGTAGGACCGCAGACTTTAGGTGATATACAGCTGAAAAGAGCACCTGAACACAAGCAGCTCTAATCTCTGCATGCTTTATCATCTGCAAAAATGACAGAATAGATTAAAAACAATCAGAGTCGTTTTTATTAGTGGAACTCAAGGTACTCATAGTTGACTATTAGCCAAACCTTAGCAGAGCTAATCAGCCTCGGAAGAGTTTTTCGAGCAAAGGGTTTCTTGCCAGAGTCTGAGAGCTTCTGGCAAGCACTTATGAGAACATTAGCCATACAAAGACGAAAAGAACAAAGAACTGGCACATCAGGTTCACAGTTTGGATTAGTTAATGTGGAGACAGGAGCTTCATTCTTATCACTTGTTAGTTGATGGATTACATAAGCAAGGATGGAGTTCCCTGAGGCAGAATTTCCTGCATTTTAGCTGAAGGGGTCAAATGTGCCCACTAGGTAACATAAATGAACGTAATAGGGATGAGATACCAACCAGCATAACTGGTCTTCCCAAGAAGGCTGAACTTCTCCGAGTTCTTGAATGATTCAAGATTTTGCAGTTCAGCACATATCATCAGTGCCAGGCAGTCAATGCATCCATGTTGTGCTTTGGAAACTGAAATGGAAGAGGAAATCCACAGCCATCAAATTTTAAATACAATAATAGAATCCACAAAAGAATAGGATTATCTACCTTCATCCCCATCTAAAGACGGCCAGAGCAGAACTGTTTCTATTGTTTTTCTGATTTGGATAATAATAGGATGAGAAACTGACTCCCTTCCCCTAACCTGCAAAACAAGATACGAAATTAAATTAGCAAGAATATAGTTGGCATGAGACTCTTAGAATTACAACAAAATGTGAAAACTCAAAGCCTTCACTGCATGAGAAATTTGTATGTAAGTGACAGCAGAAAATGTTTACCACAAGCGAAGTGCAAATGGCAAAAAGACAAGCTTTTATTATCATAACATCTTGGCATTTAGCAGCATCTTCTAATAGGGAGGAAACAATGGGAAAGAGCACCTTCAAAACAAAAAAAAGTATTCTGAGATAAAAAAGAAAAAAGTTACAAAAAGAGCCGGTACAAAATGACAAAGCAACATCCTAATATTCTAACAAGTGTTTGTTGAACGCAATCACCTAAAACACACGCACATATTCACACGGAAAAAAAAAACAGATAAAAATAAACGATGGAGGGTAGCATTGAGGACAAGGATAAGAATAGTATATGCTGTCCTAACTCTAATATGTTTATAAACTTTACGTAATATATCATAAAATACAAGATTATAATAAATGGATATCAAATGAAGTAATAATCCAGTGACACAAATTATTAATAACTGCCTATGAGAAATGGATATAACAATATGCATCTAGCAGCCCACCTGTCCAGTAACAAAAAAGGCTTAGGTCAAAGCTAAAATCCAGTTCTGAAAGAAAACTTTTTGACATAATGGATCCTTAAACATATTCTCACAGTTTCAGGCTGCAGTATATGCTGAATGATACATCAAGTGCAAAAAGGACAACAAAAAAATCAAATGAGAGAAGATTTCATCCTGTATGTAAATTTTGTATACAAATTGAAGGAATATATAAATAAGTAGAATAACTCACAAGTTACTCTTAACATGATTGAAACACTAGCTTGCTGCTTCTTGTTTAACTTCAATTACCCTGGAGTTGGAAGTTTAAGTTCACCACCTAAATGCTAGTTAATTGAGAAGAGAACTACAGTCACCAACTCTATCTACACTTTATTTTGCGTGTTATTTCATGCTCTTCTTCTTCTTGAGTTAAGTTGCTATTTACTAATGCATGAAGTCGAACAAAACATGTAAATCCACTTGGGATAGGAAGAAGAATAAACGAAAAATAATACATTGTTACACAGTACCAAATGGATATTGCATTTGAGTTATTACATGCATTAGACACACTGCAACGCTCTTGTTTATGGTAGGCACAGGCAATGATACTGCCATTTGGCATAGACAATCACTTATTGTCTACAATTGACACATGGCCCCTGTTAAATTTTTGTATAAAAGAACCAGGTTGGACAATGAAAACAAAGGATTCATAAAGCCAACACAAACTAGAATAGGATTAAGGTTTAGATGTTGCTGCTGTAAACAAAGCGGGTCGGCCGACCCTCATGGGTGCCTTGCCCAATGGTTAACACAAATTGTGTGCCAAACAAAAGATTGGAACCTACATCAACTATGGGAATTTTGAGAAGTGCATTGGGAAGTAAATCTTAAACACCTTTGGCAGATTACTTGAGGGAAAAAGAAACGTGCACTTTGGCATATTTAAACAGGCCTAAATCACATCTAAGTAAAATGCCAAAATTTCATATCAGTTTTTCTCCCAAAATGTCAAGGAAGATGCATTAAAGGAAAATAAGCTGAGGCAATTTCTCTTTCTAGGTACCTGTGGATGAATGCGGCCACAAAGCTCAGCAGCAAGTTTTCGTACATCTTCAAATTCATACATATTAAATGCCCTGCAACAAAATAAGAAAACAAAAACATCACATTAATTATTTTTACGTTGCTGAAGCCTGAAGATGCTTGTGCTCATGGGTGAACCTCTGTAGAAGGAATGCAGCAACACACTCATCAAAATTGTTGACATCTCTGTTGTCTGGAATTGCCACAGACAGAAAATGAAAGTTAGTCGTCATCAAACTGCCAGTGAAGAAAGTAAAAGATTTATTACGAAAATCAAACAGCTACTTCATAGCTGGGATTCACCGATATCATGAATGGACCGCCATAAATACATTAGCTCAGATATAGATGAAGAACACATTTAGGTTTGCGTGTATGAAATCCAGACTGGAATATGAATCAACAAATTCGACTTCAAGCTCAAAATTTATGCTCAGTGATGAGAGGATTTTTCTACTGACAATGTTGCATGGCAATATATGCCCTTTGTGTATATGATATCAAAATAGACAAGAATGAAATATTATCTGAGTACTGTTAACTTCTTACCTACATATTTTTATTTATTTATTTCTGTAATAATAAATATTCTGGAACAGTAGATTTTAGTAGATATTTCCAATGTGGCATGAGCTTATGATGATATCAGGGAGACCATAAAAAAGTTTTTTATAAGCTTCAACCAAGTCTTCAAGAACTAGTTTGTATAGATTCCACTATTGGCATGCTTTTAAAAGTGGCAGAGATACATGCTAAAACTGTGATTTTCATTGGGAACCCAGTAACGAAGCCAACAAACCTTAAATGCTTCATTAATTTATCATGCTTGAATGTCTGCTGTCATATAAATTACTTGTTCTAAATTGTATAAATTTACTGGAATGGTGGAGTCAACACTTGATATTTCTTCCACGTGCATATGCATTTCACATATGCTCCATATCTGGTAATCATGGAAATGTCCAGAAATGTTGTGTTATTTTGGAATCATTCAAGGCATACAAGAAGACAGGCAGTTAGA
Organism: Jatropha podagrica; assembly: GCA_947857235.1. NCBI lineage: Eukaryota > Viridiplantae > Streptophyta > Magnoliopsida > Malpighiales > Euphorbiaceae > Jatropha > Jatropha podagrica. The sequence goes on along the minus strand of CANUEP010281468.1, from coordinate 206,703 downwards.
GACCAGGAAATGGAAATTTCAATCCTTCCAGTAAGGTTAGTAAAGTTTGTTTTACCCCAGTTTTGGGTAAGCAACGTTTGATCATATAGCTAAAAGTCATTTTTGTAAGTAAAAAAATTTGTTTTCTAGGAAAATAACAAATTAATATTTTCTACTGATTGCCTTTTGCTTTTCTATGTAAAGAGAATATATATATTTCCCAAGTATAATTTCTTTCTATTACATTCATTTTACAACAAAATAAAAATCTGTTGATTGAAAATATAATATATATATAAAAAAAACAAATAGTTACGATACCTTATAGAAATAAGAAAGGTGCACATATTACCATATCATGTAAAGTCTAAATGGTTCACATTTCAGTTAGCTAAAATGCAGGCAAGCATATAGTTAAAAGTTTTAACTCCAACCGATATAAGAAAATAAATCATTGAAAGAGGGAAAAAGCTAAGCACAGGATTCTGCACCTGAATTGAATTTTACAACAGAAGCAACTTGATAATCAATTCATGGATGTAGATATTAAAAAGGAGGAGCAAGAGATATAATGGAAGTACAAAACACACCGTAAGTAATGCCTTGGACGGGAAGTTGACCATACATAATAAATGAATTGAGATCATTAAAAACTCTCAGAGGAAGCAACCGAATTATAAGTAACGGACAAAGGCGCTCAAACAAAGATTGCTGCATTCCCATTAAGTCCTCATTTTGGCAGGATTTACTCTTCCATCTGGACAAGAGGCCTTTTTTAATCCTGGTAGAAGAAAAAAAAGCAGAATGGTTCAGTGACAACCAGTGCCATCAAAATCAGAGAAAATTTCGTCAGATTTTTTTCAAAAAGATACCCTAGATAACAAATCTGTTCTAGGGCTGAATTACATCCTTGTCTGAATACAGTGGGAAGAGATGACATTGCAATGATAAAGTGAAACAGATAAGCTTCATGCCTCCGACTGTACTTAAAAATTACCATATAAATAGGTAATTGAAAATATTCTTAATTTATTTGTAGCCTATTGTGACAGCAGCACAAACTTCGCAGAGATGGATCACCAGATACTTTATTAGCCACAGCACTAAATAGATACTTAACATAGATAGCTAGAAGGTAAGTCAACTATATGCAGTAACTGCAAAGCAAGGCAAATAATGTTCTGCTTCTACATTTTCACTCAAGCACAAATTAAAATTCATAAAACACAAGGAAGATAATAACCACAGAGAGCATGGTAACTGGCCCCTGATAGAATCCATATTTCAAAAAGATGTCTATAATCACTTCCTGGTAGATCACAACCCGTAAGTTGTATCACTTGTGGGGTTTCAGAAATCCATTATAGGAAAAAATAGCCAACAATCTGAACCAAACCAAGAAACAAACTAGACTCATCTGTTTTCCTGCTCTCATGACCTATGGTTGCTGGTTCAGGGACCATTAGAGTGAACCTATAATTTTGGAGAATAAATTGCCTAATCCTTCATAAACCCACACCTTTTTAAGACAGATTTAAAGCAGTGAACAATGAATCAAAAGACAAAAAGGAGAAATGCATGCACCGAAACTAAAAACAACATAGATATATCATAAGGTTATCATGTAGTGACCCTTTCTGTGACTGCATCTGCAACAGGACTCGATGAAGTACTACATCTGCAGCTTCTGCTAGGTGCTCACTTATATAACTCAAAAACCGTACAATAGTTGCATTTGCTGGCTCAGCAAACATCTTGTCAATCAATGGTCCAATCATGGAGTTCCAGTCTTGAACCTATAATATTTTATAACAATCAGAAAGTGATTGTAAACATAAATGCACAATACAAAATCAGAGCACAAAATCACAGGAAACAACAATTACTGATTTAGAGACAACACTATACAGCCAATGAGTATTGATCTAGAAAGAGCAAAATACACATATTGAAGGCTTCTAGAAATCACACATTATTTGGAACAAGAAATATGATGTCAAATACATGTCAGAATCATTATATGTTAAAGCAGTGTGACATGAATTCTCCATTCTTTTTCTTTTTGAGGGGTAGTAGCGGGATGTGCATGTTAGAGAAGTAAAGTACATGAGCTGCACATAATGAAATTGTCAAGATTTTCTCATTATAACATAGAAAGTGGTTAAATAATTCACAGGGGAACTGTTTCACTAATTCTAAATTCAATCAGTTAACATGCTATCCTTTCAAAAGAAGATCAATCTCAAAACCAAATAATTAAATAGATAATAAACAAACCAGTGCTGAGGCATAATCAGAGCAGACAAGTCAACAAAATCTTAAAACTTTTGGTGGAAAAGGTTTGTGGAACACTTGGAACTTGGGATTGGCAACTGAGTGATACAACCACAGCTATTATTTGTTATTAGCAGATGTAAGCTGAAAAGCTGCTATAAATAAGTGGTATTGTAATGAGGTGTAGATAAATTGATCACAAACTTATTGGTTCTTTTTCCTGTCCGTTTTCTCTTCCTTTCTCTCGTTTCCTTACCTTTTGTTGATAACCAAACAGTTACATACTAGTATCTAATCTCACTCATAATAACACAACAATAAAAATATAAAAAATTGAAATGTAACAGAACCCAGTACATGAACACAGAAACCAATGCACATGCACACGCAATTACACAATGATAAAGGAGGTAAGGAAGTGGAGAGAATGCCACATGTAGTTCAGACTGTATCCTGGTATGTGAAATCACCAAATAGGACTACTATATTAATATATCCAACTTAAAGAGACTTAAAACTTACACTTTTAGACCATTCTTGCATCAACATGAGAACTCGATCAATATCCAACTTTGGTCCTGCAAAATTGTTTCCAGAAGATAAGCTCTCATGGAAGCAAATGTTCTGACAAAGAGGATTAAGTTTGCTAATAAACAGAAGAACGACAACAAAGAGGTAGAAGAATGATTGAAAACAAAAACTTAACAATAGTTATTGCAAGATAGATAAAGCAGGAAGAAGAAGAACAACAACAAAGAGGTAGAAGAGCGAAGAATCCAAAATTTTGAATTTATTCAAAAACCAAACTAGGAAAAAAAACATTACTGCAAGTTAGATATATCAATTTAACTTGTATACAAACCATCTAATATTAAGAACATAATAGAGTCTTCCAACAATCAATTTATAGGAACCAATCCAGTTAGCCTTCCATGCAGGCACGAGTTGTAAGCAGACAGGGATTGGTTTGGGTTAACTACAGGTACATATAGTTGAGAGAGAGAGAGAGAGAGAGAGAGAGAGAGAGAGATCTCTATAGCTAAGCAAAGTCATGAAGCTGGCTGACTACGCTCAAACAGAGCTCAGGCCCGGAGGTGGTGGCTGAACTCGCCACAGAGGAGGAGATAAGAAGAAGACCAATAGCTTCTCCAAACTAGCCAGCAACATTATGGCATTATGCTCTGATTTCTATATTACTTGACACAAGTAGAATAGCAAATACAGGAACACTTCCAGAAAATGAGTCATCTATTTTCCAAGCCTTGCCCATCAAATTAGGATTGGCAAAGTTGCAAAGAGTCATAGTCATATCAAAGTTGTCAGAGAATGGTACAGCAGAGTATTAACTCAAACAGCACACACAGAAAACAGCTTCTTGAAAAATGAACCTTCAACAGGGTAGTGCATCCTTCATTGACTTGTACAGAATTGTATATGTAGATACAATTACAAGACATGAAGCACAATAGTTGATGACAGCAATTGCTTAACCATGCTTGGCTTTATCCCATAACTAAGCCATGCTTAGCATAGTAATTAAAGGCGCAAGGCGCACTAAGGCGCAAAGAGCTGCTGGAGCCTAGGCGCTAGCCTCCAGGTGAAGGCGCGCGCCTGAATGAAGTGAGGCGCAAAAAAAAAAAATAAAAGAATAAAATGCATAAATCTAAAAATTATATTTTATGATATCAATAAAAAAACAAGAGAAAAGACATGGAAAGAAAAACACATAAATCAGAAAAAATGGCAACATGACAAGTTATATTTTAAGATATTTAAGTTAAGATAGAAAAGAGTATAATCAAAAAAATGAAAAAAAGAAAAGAAATAGGAAGCAAATATAGGAAGAAAAATTGAAAGAGTAATATCTAGATGGAATGGCGCTAAAGGCTAGATTGCAAGGAGTGAGTGCCAGATGAAGGAGTGGAGGCTTGATCACAAAGCACATCATTAGTCTTTGTGTTGCTTTTGATTTCTTTTATATTTATTTATTTATTTTGTGTAAACTAGTGTTGGCTAGATAGCTTTATTTTGAAAAAAAAAACTCTACGTGACTTGTTCTTGAAAACAAAAAATAGCAACGCATGCCTTTCTCGAGCCTTAGGCACAAAAAAGGCGCAAAAAGTCACACGCTCTACCCAAAGGCGATAGCCTGAGTGAAGTCACCCACCTCAGGACTGTTGAGGCGCAAGCCCTTGAGCCTTAGGTAAGACACGCAGGGCACCCCTTTAATAACTATGATACTTAGTTTACATAAACACTCGAGCTAAGCGAATACTGCTATCTAACCCCACTAACTTTACCTACTAGATAGCAAGGTTACAATAGAAAAGACAAAACTTGCATTCCCTCCAAATTTAAATTAAAACTAAAATTTAAGTAAATTTTCAAAATATTCAACAAAATTATCCTTGTCAACAAAAAGTCAACTATTTCTAGTTTCAAATATTAATTGTCAAATATAGCAAAAGACATGATATCCAGAATCACAATGCAATGTTAGCTGAAGAATTCGTGGAAAGGCATCACTAACAAAAGACAAAATATCCTGAATCAAAATACAACTTTTGTGTACAATTCATGGAAAGGTATTACTAAGTGAAGTTCAGGCAGAAATAGAAGACAATCGCTAAGTAATCTACCAAATTTTAAAGGCAATCCAGTGAAAACTCACCTTCCCTTAGATCATCCGCATTTTTTGAAAGATCTAGATCTAGTCTGAGATTGCTGCAAGAATATAGAGGACAAAAAAAATAGTTAATATCATTCAGAATCAGAACTCCTTCAGAAAATCAAGAGAAAGGAAATAGACTGTTTGTTTTTGCTCTCATGAGTAAAAGGGAGAAACAAATACCTAAGGCAATCAAGCAGCATACATATAACTTCCGGTTTCTGGTTATGATATTGGAGCATTGCAGTAAAAGCAGTACTAGCATACGACAACCCTTCATCTGATGAGTACACAAGGTGAACTAAGGCGGCCATAACTAATGATGGGTCTGCAAAATAAGTGAAAATTTAGCAATCCGAACATATTGACAAAACATGAAGCTTTACTAACAAAGTAACAATGAGAAGTTGTGATCAAGGCACATGATTATAAGCAGAATCTTGAAGATGCCATTAACCAATTTTGCATGAATTGATAAAAAGCCAATAGGTCTAACACTAATTCGCTCAGATGAGCCAGTGAGGTACTGTGTCCACAATGGCCATCATATTCCACTCATCAATCCCGAAAAACCCAAATAGCTATATTTTCTCCCATACACTAGTAGTCCATGTCCATGGACAATAACAAGAACAGGCAGAAAAAGAAAAAGTTTACATGGTCAGGACTAACCTATCATTGAAATCAATTTTGATGCTTGGTGACGAATTGCAATTTCTTCGTCACTAAGGCGCTCTATCAAGTTGTTTGCTATATCTTGCCTGCAGTGGTAATATTAAATGATTGTAACGGGAAAAAATGAGAAAAAATAATCACATAATGGTATAGCTGCTAAAGTCTTGTACCATCTCAAATCAGAAAGTTTGTTTGCTGAATCTGATGACATGCAAACCAGTTGTGATACAATATCAATAGCATTCCTTCTCTGCAAAGCATTTCCAGAAGCAAGGCGCTTCAGAACTTGTTTCAAACAGTTATTGTTTGTGCTCCTGGTAAACCATTTAAAATCCAAGTCAAGTTTGAGCTCCTATCCCCTTAATACAGAATGAAAAAATGACCTTCTGCTAGCAAGTACTAAAACATAAAAGAGAGAGAGAACGAATACATGGAGCAATATTCTGCTATAAGCATAACAACAGCTCTAGCTATGCCATCATGCTCATCTAGAAGGTTAAGCAATGAAGGCAACAGCGCATCCATCTGTCTGCTGTCTCTGAGGTCATTTCCAGATGAATAATTTGGTTTAAAGATGGATTCCTTAAGTATGCAAACAGCCGCAGCAACCACATCTTCATCAGCACATTGAAGCTTCACTCCAAAAAACGAAAAAAAAAAAAATTAAAATGCAAGAAAAGAAAAAATAACTGTAACTGAAAAAACAGATTGCTTCTGATTATATAAAATAAATGGATTCCCTAAACAAGGAAAATGCTGTTTAGGCCAACAATTTTGACTGCCTTGGTATACCATGTTGGGGCATCATCCTAGTTATAATCTATACTTAAACATGAACTTTTAGTGCACATTAGTTTGTACTGGTAGAAATAAGCTATTTTAGTTAGTATGATTATGGTGGTACAAAATGGTGGGACACGTAATACTACTCTTAACAACTTGTGAACGAGTAATCAACCTCTCAGCTATATCACTCATACTGCAATTAGAATCCAATCATTCAGTCCAAATTTAAGTTTTAAATCAGAACCAAACAAACTGCAACAGCAGTCGTGTACTATAGGTAACTGATGAACAAGTAGATATCAAAGCATTCAAACTCCTTAGAATATGTACAGAATATTCTGGAGAAATATGGACACAATTATTCGCATGAACCAAACAGTTGAACAGTTTTCATACATAGAAACAGAATTATTAAGTTTTTCTTTGTGAACTCAAGGATAAATATACCTGTGATAGAAGTATACGTGATATCTGCATCCCATATTCTGACATTGTGCTTTCAAATTTCTTGCCATCAAGACGTCCCAAAAGAAGGCATAGACAGTTTAGGAAAAACTTTCTAGTCTCTACACCAGCATCCTTGTTCTCCGTAATGCCCTCAGCATGGCTATCCGTATAATACTGCATACCAGAAATTCTTTTTCCTTTCTTTCATCAGCTATTCAAAAACTTACAAAACATAAAATACACAAATCAATGGGGGAGGAAAGAAGAGAAGGGAAGGAGGGGAAAGAGAGGAAAGAGGGAGAGAGAGGAGAGAGAGAGAGAGAGAGAGAGGGGAGGGGGAGGAAACTGGTGGTGAAAGATTAAATGAATGCTAATCCAGATATGAAAGTAAGAATGAACAGTGAAGTTCTTTTCTGATTGCTAAAACATGCACGCACACATTTACATATTGATTTGCAGCAGCATGTATCAAGTTTACTATTTCCCTTTTCTTTAACCTGGTGTACAACATAAGAAAAAAGCAATATCTGCAATTTTTATTCGTTGCGTTTACATAGTATTATGAGAACTACATTGGCACCCCCAAAAAGATTTTGTCATAATTGAGTGCAAGCGTACATTCGGTACGGAGTCAATAGGGCTGAAAAGCTATTTGAATAACAGTTCACCCCTTTCAAGGATCTTTGCTACGTGGGAATAATCATAAAGGGGATTGACCTGAAGGTTGTTAGGATAAAGTGAGGAAAATTTTTTACGCCACCAAAGATCATTATCAATGTAAATTAATAACAAATTTTTATTTTTTTCTTCTACTCCATAGCAAAGGCAGCCCAAAAGATCCCCAGTAAGCTATGATAAGCTATTTATACCTAACTAGTGTTGTTAGAATTGTACGATTCACAATACGAATCGAACGATTCATATCGAATCTAAGGTAGAACAAGACACATCTTAAGGATGAATCGGATACCACCATGAATCGGAAGCGAATCGCACAAATCGGCGGTGAATTGCATGAATCGAGCAGAATCAACGATTCGCATGAAACTTTAAAAAAAATAAAAATAAAATATGGGTCCAAATGCATGCAAATCTATTCCTAATAGGAGTACAAGATTAAAATTAACAACATATATGTGGAAATCCAAACGACGCAAACACAACTGAAAAGTCAGAAACAATATCTTGAGAAGAGAACAGATTGAACAGTACCTGTTGCCAACGTTCACAAGAACAAGAGAAGAGAAAGATTTGGGAGGGAAGAGAAACAATTTTCTTCTAAATTTAAGGTATGCTTCTGGCTTCTTCATCTTCAATTTTCTTTTTCTTTTTCTTTTTCCCTTTAATTTTATGTTTTGTTTTTCTTCTTCTCTTCTTTGTCTCCACTCTTCACGTCAAGGCTTAGTTGTTTGCAGTGTCTTGTTTTGTAACTTTTGAGTTTTGACTTTGTTATTAATTTTAACCCTTAAAAACATGAGCCGTATATCATATGGGCCATGGCTATATATTATTATAATATTATTAATAATAAATATATATAAATTATAAAAAGTTATAGAATTATAATATATTAATAGTTTGATATTTTGAACATAGGAACTACACAAATTATTAATTTTATTTAGTATCTAATTGATATATTTGGATTTTTCAATTGAATATTTAATATCTTTTGATAAAATTATTTGGATTTAGAATTTTAGTTGATTCCACTAATCTTACAATTCGATTCGATTCTCGATTTGACAACATTGTACCTAACAACTTTCTTGTTGTGGATGGTATATCCTCATAGTGTCTTATGTATCATTCAAACTTAAAATATTTCTTAAAACAAATGAGCAAATATGTGGAAATATAATCCAAGAAAACATTAAATTCCTTCTTTTTTTTTATTGCCAGTAAAAATGAATAAAGATTAAAGCTATATTATCAAGCAAATTACATAAAATTCTCAAAACAAAGAATTGGAAATCTAACCTGGATGCCAGATATGTATCGGTCCAATAATTCATTGCAATGCTGAGGAAAATTGTAATCTTCCAAATGCAACAAAACGCTGTAATGCTTCCAACAAGAAGACAGAAGCAAGGCTCCAGCTTCAGGGAAGTTTGCACCTGCCTTCCATATTGCAGATTAACAAATCAAAATGCATAGAAAATTAGACATAACAACATAAATAGGCATATGAAATTGTTAAAAGTATACAGTGAATTTTGGACCTGCCTCATCCTGAATGGAACTATAGTTCCCTTTTATTCCCTGCAACCATTTAACCACTTGCTCCAACCCTTTGGCATGTAAAGGCCTACTTTTTCTGCTCCACTGCATTTGCCAAAAGCACCAACAGTCAATGGAAGTTATATATGAATACATATGTTGAGGGCAGGAAATGCGAACCATGCTTAAAGCAAATTACACATAAACTCAAAGATGATAAAATGTGGATAAAAAACATATTCAAAGCATTGTTCACAAAGTCAGAAACAAGAATTTGCTATTAGTGAAAAATAAAAAGAAATCAACTAACATAAAATCTATGTAGAGTTATTATAGTGAAAATAAAAAATCCAAACTGATAAAGAAACAAGATAAGCTTATATGTAAAGTGCCTGTAATACCATAAAGTAACTTCACTCAATCCAATCTCGAAAACTTATTCTAAACTTCAATGGTCTAAGATTCTGTCAAAAAATTGTAGAAGTCTGAGATAATGCACAAAAAAGAGAACATGGCTCTAGAACAAGTTCATATCTAGCAAAAATTTGAGTGTTCTACTATGTTTAGTCGTATCTTAACTCTATATCGTTTTTGCAATATATATTGCATATACCAACAACCCATAATAAAAAGATAACAGTCATAGAGAAAAAACACACATAAATGCAGTTCAGCACTCTGATTAAAGACTCATATGGGACAAAAAATAAACAAGATCCAGATGAGTGTTCAAACAGTGTAGATCGTAGAACATACAGCAAGGAGTCTCTGTGTTAGAGTGACAAGTTCCCCTATCAAGTCCCAAAGCAAGTATGTCATGTCAAAGGTTGACTCTTCTGATGATTTATGAGCTGGCTTTGCTTTCTTCTCTCTACTAACAGCTGGCGCAAGACTAATAGGCCGATATAATGCATCTGAATTTAACAGTTTTGGATTGTTACTTGAAACCTTAATCTTTTTTGTTAATGCTTCGGTGATAGCTAAAATACAGTCAGCAGCAGATACTGAGAGGCGTGAAGGCAACTCAAATCCATCCTGCAAAGTGCTACAAAACAAAACGAGAAAAATGAGAGTTACAAAGTTAGAAAAAACTGTTGAATTTAATCATGACATTATCACATATGCTTTCAGGTAGAAAACAACTTGCAAAATATCATGGAAAATTACAAAGTTACATGAGAAAATATAAGACACCGGTCAGCACAGATTACAACATATAGACATTGCCAATCATGCAGTACCAAGCCAAATCCAAGCTACAAGCATAATTCCAACAAAGTTAACAGTCTTTATCAGATTTAGCTAAAAAGCAATCAAACTAGAATAAATATTTTTGACAGGACGAAAATCTATAAACAACAAATAGCAGAAAAAAAAAGAGACAATAATTAGAATGAACCTCTATCTTGATGATGATATGGAATGTAAGCAACAAGCTATAAGCAAATGATCAAACTCTGTTTGATGAACATAAAAGCAAGAAAACAATGATGTTTATGCAAACAACTCGGTGCAACATTGAAAAATTAGCTGCAGAGAACGTCCAGACCAAGCATAAACAAATAATGCGAAATATTATTCATATTGCATCAATTAATGCAACCATTACACTGATTTGTCCACTATTGTCATCAAATTCTTCAAAGAACAACAGTAATCAATAAAATTACTAAAGAAGAAGTGGCTTATCTACCTTCCTCTGCATACTAAGTGTGATAAATGCGGCACACATGAGCAAAGTATCTTCAACAAAGCATAATAATTGCCCTTTATTCCTGCATAAAAGAAAAATAACAGTAACATCAATCTTCACCAAAACAGAAATACATGGAGGAAACAAAGGGTTAATATAGAAAGACAACAAGGAGAACCTATCTCTTTACCGTTCAGAGTATAATGATCCATAAACCTCTCGTACTCAACAAGACCACGAATAAGAATACACCAACCAAGAGCTATATAACGATCATCTTTTCTGTCAATAATATCAGTAAGACTTCTAACAACAGCTTGGAAACAAAATTCATCTTGAAAGAGCCAATTTATAAGTATCAAGGCTTGCCCACCATGCTTCAAATCTTTGCTCCTCAATGACTAGCATAGAGCAAAAAGAAAAAGCTTCAAATTAATGGAGCTTTGAACATCAAAAGGTAAAAAAAAAAAAAAAAATGATACAAGCAGTACATGTTGAATTATGGGAATAAGAATGTCGTCCAATTTGTGGTCCCCCTCAACTGCATCTTTAACGAATTTGTGCAGAAACCATAAGGAATCCTCCAATGAACCTTCAAAACCCATAATTCAATATCAATAACGATAATTCAGTTAAACAGAGAAGTCTATACATCTATGTGTACATATATACAGAAGTACCAAGGGAAGGTCTTTTGTTAGAGTCAGGAGAGATGCGAGAAATGGAGTCGTGGAGCTTTCTAGAACGAGCGCCAAGTAGAGTGGTTAAGGCTCTTCCTATACTAACAGAAATCATTGATTCTGGCGACTCTGATGACTCCGATTTCCATATTAATGCTTCTTTTGGCTCCATTCTAACTCAAAGATAACACCTTTTAATTTTAGTCAAGTATAGAGAGTTCTGAATGTTTCACTTTTGAAAGACGTAAATGAGAGAGAACAGGAGACTAGGTCTTGCGGGTTCTAGTAGACAAAGTCGAAACCTTTAACCGCACCGTTTTTCATATACTCCTAGTTTTCTCTGTCATACAAAAAATGCTGCCGTTTTATCTCCTGGCGAATTTAAAAATGGAGTCTTTTCTCCCGCCAAACCCTGAAAAACTGCAAACAGAAAAAAAATAGGACTTTCTAATGCTTCTCCAAGTCTCCGAGAGAAATACAGAGACACCCATCACTCTCTCAAAAATCCTAACTAACCTTTTGGTTGAACGGGTAAAACCGGAACTAAAACCCCAACAAACCCCTTTGAATCAACCTGTTTTTGAACAGAATTATAAGCCTCCACCGAATCTAAACCAATTCTCTTTTCAAGAAAAATACAGACACATTTGTGAGCTTCTTTTATCTCAAACCCGCTCTAGATCGCTTTTAAAGGGGCAACAAATACATGCCCATATCATCAAATCAAGCCTTCAATCAATCCCTCTTGTCTCTCACCATCTAATCAATTTCTATTCCAAGACTCAATTGCCTGTCTTTTCTCTTCAAGCTTTTGAGGAAGCCCAAGAAAAGTCTGCTACTACTTGGAGCTCTGTTATTTCCTCCTTAGCGCAAAATGAGCTTCCTTCTCTTGCCATTGAGTACTTTCGTCAAATGATTACTGACAATATCCGGCCTGATGATCATATATTCCCTAGTGCTATTAAAGCATGTGCAATTTTGGGTAGGTGTGATATTGGGAAATCCATACATGCGTTTGTGGTCAAAACTGGGTTTGATGTTGATGTTTTTGTTGGCAGTTCTATAGTTGATATGTATGGTAAGTGTGGGGAAATAAAAGATGCGAGGAAAGTGTTTGATGAAATGCCTGACAGGAATGTGGTTTCTTGGAGTGGGATGATTTGTGGGTATGCTCTATTGGGTGAAGATGAGAAGGCTTTGAAGCTATTTAAAGAAGCTTTATTGGAGGATTTGAATGTGAATGATTTTACTTTTTCGAGTGTTGTTAGGGTTTGTGGTAATTCAACGTTGCTTGAACTAGGGAGGCAAATACATGGATTGTGTTTAAAAACAAGTTATGATTCGTCCAGTTTTGTGGGAAGTTCTTTGATTTCTTTGTATTCCAAATGCGGTGTTATTGAAGCAGCTTCTAGGGTTTTTAGTGAAGCGCCCATTAGGAATCTTGGGATGTGGAATTCCATGTTGATTGCTTGTGCCCAACATGCACATACAGAAGAAGTGTTTAAGTTGTTTGACAGAATGAAAAAAGTTGGGATGAGACCAAATTTTATTACCTTTTTATGTTTGCTTTATGCTTGTAGTCATGGAGGGTTAATTGACAAAGGGCAGCAATATTTTGGGCTTATGAAGGATTATGGAATTGAGCCGGGAGCTCAGCATTATGCTACTATGGTGGACTTGCTTGGTCGTGCAGGGAAATTGCAGGAAGCACTTGATATTATTAAGGCAATGCCCATAGAACCAACAGAATCAGTGTGGGGAGCATTTTTGACTGGGTGCCGCCTTCATGGGGATGCTGAGTTAGCAGCCTTTGCTGCTGATAGAATCTTTGAGTTGGGTCATGTTAGCTCAGGCATGAATGTGTTGTTATCTAATGCTTATGCTGCTGCTGGAAGATATGAGGATGCTGCCAAAGCCAGAAAGATGCTTAGGGACAGAGGTGTTAAAAAGGAGACAGGTTTGAGTTGGATTGAGGAAGGTAATAGAGTTCATACATTTGCTGCTGGGGATAGGTCTCACGAGAAAACCAAAGAAATCTATCAGAAATTGGAGGAATTGGAAGATGATATGGAGAAAGTTGGTTATGTTGCAGATACAAGTTTTGTGCTTCAAGAGGTGGATGGTGAAGAGAAAAGGCAGACAATCAGATATCACAGTGAAAGACTAGCCATTGCATTTGGTCTTATTGCTTTCCCACCTGATAGGCCAATCAGAATTATGAAGAACTTGCGTATATGTGGCGATTGCCATACTGCAATCAAATTTATGTCCCAGTGCTCTGGAAGAGTGATAATTGTGAGAGATAATAACCGGTTCCATCGGTTTCAAGATGGAAAATGCTCGTGTTCTGACTACTGGTGACTGACATGTAAGAGTTTAATTTACCCCAAGTGGAATCTATTTAATATCTACTGGGCACAACAGTTACCGGATAAGAATTGAAATTTTTCACTTTCTCAAATCTTAGATACTCTTTCAGTGTTTCTTTGCCATATTGTTGACTTACTTTGTTTTCTTCTCTCCACATCGAGCCAGTTCAACAATAGCTTCAGAATGCATTATATCATGTTTTCAGTATCAAATTGGGTCAGTGACCATCAAGGCTCATTATTTAGTTTTTATTTTTGATCATCAACTTAATATATTTTATAAAATATGAAAGACTCTGTTTCTCTTTTTGCAGAGAAAACAGAAAATGCATAGAAATTAAGATGATAGTTAGATTGAATATTTTTTCTATTTTTTTACCTAATGTACCCCTGATTTACATTAATGTCCAACTTTTTTTTTGTCTGCCATTTTCTTTTGCTAACCATGCACAATTAACATAGAGAATTAACTCAAATGAGGGTATTTTAGATTTTGAACAATTGTATATTTCCGAAAGTTTACATTTTAAGTAAATATCTTTGTGGAAAAAGAATACATTAAATAGAAATTTTTTCTAAACAAAGAGAACAGAATAGTATATTAACAATATTTTATAGCAAATGATCTTCTACTTTGGTGGTAAGGGTGATGGTCTAGGACCTTTCAGGTTTAATATTTGACATTGTAATAATTAATTTCAATTTGTATTTCTTCCTCTTAGTAGGTTCTATTGTTGTAACAGCTGATAATGCAGATTCATTCTATATAATATCCAATTAAAACAAAAAATAACAGTATGTTATAAAAATATAATAAAAATTACTATGTATATACATTCCAGGGATGTTTTTGGACGGGGAGCCTAAAACCTTAACATAATGATGGTGTTCGGACAGAAGATTGCAAATGGCACTAGTCTATTTTGCTAACGGAAGGAACGGTCTCATCACACTATAATTTTCCGCGCTGTCACGAAATTTACCAATTCAGAGAAGTAGGGAAAAAGCAATCCATTTTAGTAAACGGTTAAAGAAACGAACATTTTGTCTGTTGTTAGTTGGATTTGTATTACAGTTGAGCCTCGCGAGAACTTAAAGTGGTGGTACTGATGGATAGGAGTTTACTATTAATATATATAAGACGTAAATTGCCTTTCTTTTTTAGTATATTCTGGGTTGTCCCCAACCGAGGGAGGTTACATTCAGAATCTCGGGGGCCAAACAGGGTTAGTTTCCAACTGAAATTCTCTTCTTTCTCCATTATATTTTTACCCCTTTTTTGGCAAATTAAAATACATTAATTAAGGTTTTTTCTCTTCATTTTTTCTTTTTCTGGGAATTGTTTTGTTTTCATTTCTTGCTTTGAATTTCAGGGAAACCCCCGGTTAATCTTGATTCTTGATTCTTGATTCTTGATTTTTCGGGGGTTTCTTTCTATTGTCATTTTTCGTTGACTAGTTCTTTTTTTGACGTTGAAATTCTTTCGTTGTTAAGAGTTCCAACATTGGAAGCAAGTTCTTGGTTTGGTGATTGTTACATGCTTTTTGTTCTTTGATACTCTCTTTCCTTCTTTTCACCATATTGAATTTCTCTATCGAGGCATTGTATTGATTCCATTTTTGCCTCTGGAAAACCCTTTCTCATCTTTGGAAAACTTGTCTAAGATGCCTTTTTCTGTGTTCTGCAATGGCGCAAGGTACTGTTAAACTCTAAGAGTTTGGGCCTTAATTTAAGGTTCTTCATTCTTTATTTTAGAACAATTATTTTAGTTCATCCTGATTTCATGACTATCTCCGGTGATAAATTTATTATTAATTCATATAAATATGATTCCAACTGATATGGTTTCTTTACTCTCTTGCCCCACTGATGATCGTGATCTGGAATTTTTTTTTTTTTTTTTTTTGAAGTTATTGTTTTAAAATTGTTTATTAGAGGTTTTGATTCTGGTTTTGTGAAAATTTATGTTTTCATTGTTCTTTAAAGAACTGCATAACTAATTTGGCCACATCTCACGTGTACCTCTACTATGGTTTTGCGCAGTAACATTTTCAGAAATGATGAATTGGGGCTAGAAATAGCAGAAATTGCAGTTCCCGCAGCACTTGCATTGGCAGCAGATCCTATTGCTTCTCTGATTGACACAGCATTCATTGGCCATATAGGTTTGTACTATAGTTCTTATCTTTGTCAAAGACACCTGCATTCACTGTTTAATTGTCTTTTCTTTTTTTGTGTTCTTAGATTCTGCAAGACAAATATCTAAACAGAAACTATGTGGATGTTCGACATGTTAGTGTGTATTATTCCTGCAATTTGGAGGTTATTTCTCCAAACCCCCCCCCCCCCTCTTCTTTTCTCCCTCTTCTATGCTAAAAAATAATAAATCACCGTTCAATATTTCTTTGCCCACTATCAGCCAAACCACTTGGGCACCCAACAATTCTAGTTGAAGTTAAAAGATCCTGGATTAAGGATAAATATCTCAACAACTAGGTCTGAATTTGAGTTGTTAAAGATCTATATGGTCACTGTGGTATTTCTGTTTCTTTCTCCATTTCAAACATTTTCATACTAGCATCTAGAAGTGGCTGTATGTTTTAATTTAAATTTGGGTCCATTATCCTGTGGCCATCACATTTATGAATGAATATGGACATGCACAAATGACCGTTTTTTCTATATTATCATAAACATTATGGCATTATGGATTTCCAACATTTCAAAGGGCCTCATTGCATATTTGCTTTACAGAATTGCTCATCTCAAAACAGAAACTAGTGCCTGTTTCTAAATATTTTCTGCATGCAACTGTTGTTTGATATATGGGACATAGATGACAATTAGAGAAGCATAGATTAGAATCTAGCTTTGCATTGAAAGTACTCTTTCCAATGAAAAATACTTTTCAACTAATAAAAGGTAATTCCCAGAAAACCAAAACTTAATCTACCTGTTGTACCTATCTTGTGCATAGAAAAAGTAAGTGTATATCCATATTTAACATTTCCCTCTACCTGTTCTTTTTAGTTGTCATTAATGGCTCAATCATTTTGTTGTCAATAGGACCTGTGGAGCTTGCCGCTGTAGGAGTTTCAATTGCTATCTTCAACCAAGTGTCAAAAGTTGCAATATTTCCACTTGTCAGCGTTACAACTTCTCTTGTTGCTAAGGAAGATACTACTGGAAGATTGACTACTGAAGTGCATGAAACTGAAAAACTTGAAGATGGTGTTGCTGTCAACAAGGAAATGGAAGAGCTGCTACCTAAAGCTGGTATTTTTTTCCTCATGTCTCCCTCTGTTTGTTTGTTGAAAGGATTAATCTGTGATCTATATGAATAGCTAGCATCTTGATAGCTCAATATTCAGTGTTCTTGTTTGATTTTCTTATAATTTCCTAAATAGGTTTGTCGTTCTTAACATATTTTCGGTTTTTATCTTAACCAGAGTCCAAACACAAATCATCCTCTGTAAGCAGTGTTTGCACAAAAAGTGATTATGAGAGAAAGCATATACCATCTGCTTCTTCGGCATTGGTTGTTGGATGTGTTCTTGGCCTCCTCCAGGCTTTCTTCCTCATTTTTGGCGCTAAACCAATCCTGAACTACATGGGTGTACATTCAGTAAGTGTTTCTTGAATAGCACCTTGGGTGACTGATATTGCAGTTTTCTCTTTTCCTTTTATTTCAAATTGTTAACTCTAATGGGTCGTCTGCTTTCTATTTGTAGGTTACTTTGTACCTTATGTTTGCTAACAGTATAATTTCTTAAATCTATTGTCCTGTTTATAAGGGAAATTTTTTTTGTAGTGAGTGATAGTTCTCGTTGCCTGCTGTTTAGTGGAAGTTATTCTAAAATTTTAGTTGCAGGCTCCTTTCCACCACTGCATCACACCTTGAGTGCACATTTAATCCCAGTTCTTTAGGTTCCAATTCAAAAGAAATAGTTCTGGTTGTCTGCTGTTCAGTGGAAGTTAGTCTAAAATTTTTAAGTGCAAGCTCCATTCCACCACTTCATCTGACCTTGAGTGAACATTTAATCCCAGTTATTTAGGTTAAATTCAAAAGAAAAAATTTTCTAAGTAAGGAATTTTCTTTTGTGCAGGATTCACCTATGTTAATACCGGCACAACAATACTTAACATTAAGGTCACTGGGTGCTCCTGCTGTTCTTCTTTCTTTGGCTATGCAAGGGGTTTTTCGAGGAATTAAGGATACAAAAACTCCTCTGTTTGCTACTAGTGAGAAAATCTTTATGTGCCCCATTTTTCCCATTGATATGTTGCCCGTTGTTGTGTGACTTATGTTGGTGGCTGTCTTATTCATGTTTTTCTAGGTGGATTCGCTAATATTGTTAAATGTTAATCCACAATTTTTGGAGAAAATTTAAGCAGTTTCTCCTTTGTATACAATGATATGGTTTTTGACATACCGATCTACTAGTACCAAGACTCATGCATCTATATTGAGTGTGGAATTCAATATAAAACCACCAGAACTACATTCCTGTTTGCCTAACTTGCCTATTATTCTATCTAGCTTTTGCTATTTATTAGAGTATTTTCATCTTTGCATGGTTCTACAGTATAAAAGTGGCACTTTCTTTGGGAGCTAATTTTGTATTTATTGGAGTCTTCTTCTCTTATCTTCTATTTGAATAAACCTAGCAAAACTCTTTTCTTTTTTGTTTTTATTTATATGGATTACAGTGTTACCGTTTTAATCCTTAATTATTTTTGTTGGTATTGATATAGTTGTGGGAGATTTAGCAAATATTGTCTTAGACCCAATATTTATATTCTTATTCCGGCTGGGAGTAAGTGGTGCAGCCATTGCTCACATTATTTCTCAGTAAGTTCCATCTTTCCCCTGATAATGAGATGGTGTCCATTTTTCTTGTTGCTGATTCACAGCCTTCACTTACATTGATTATTGAGAATTATTTGACAAGTAAAACTATGGTTCACCACCCCTATATTGTTGCTTTAGGTACTTAATCTCCCTGATACTGTTGTGGAAGTTAATTGAACATGTTGATCTATTACCACCAAGCATTAAAGATCTACAATTTAGTCAATTCCTCAAAAATGGTAAGGTTCTTTACTTTGTTTCCCATTTCTTCCTTGTCTGGACGCGATGCATTCTCTTACATCCTTTTTAATCACTTTACTGATATAAGAGAGTCGGTTTTCTGTGCATCCGTAAAGGATTTATGCTGTTGATGAGGGTAATAGCTGCGACATGCTGTGTCACCTTGGCTGCATCATTGGCTGCAAGACATGGATCTACTTCAATGGCTGCATTTCAGGTTTGCTTGCAAATCTGGTTAGCGACTTCTTTGCTTGCAGATGGTCTGGCCGTGGCAGGACAGGTAAGAGCTGTTTTCCTTAAGAGATTGCAGTCATATTCACAGTTTGTAGATATGGAAACAAACTTCCCTTTCCATTGGATGAAGATTAATTTCAATGGATGTTGAACATGTCGTCTGAAAGAAATCATGAAAACATATGAGCTCAACTTTTTTCTTTTCCAACCCTTTTCAGGAGTTGTTAAAAAGTTGATTCCGTATCCAATATCTTTGCCACGTTATAGTTCTGTTTGTTCTTCAATCCTAATTGTATTCTAATTCTAAAACATCTCCTTGAAATATAATCTAATGCATTTCGACTTTTTCCAGGCAATCCTTGCCACTGCATTTACAAACAAGGATTATGACAAAGCCAAAGCCACTACTTCTCGTGTATTGCAGGTGCAATAATTTCCTAACATAAGAAAACATATCCCCTGAACCAAGTATTTTAAATTGTTTATTTTTCTGTTGCAGTTTGGTTTGGTTCTAGGGCTGCTGCTCTCTGTCATCCTTTCAGTTGGATTACCCTTTGCTTCACGACTATTTACAGAAGACATAAATGTTTTGCGCATTATTAGCATTGGCATCCCGGTATAGATACTTTACTTCCATCCTTCTAACTATTTACAGAAGACATTTTATTTTCTAGCAGGATTCTAGATTATTCTGAGACTAAAACTTCTTTTTTTTCTTTTCTTAACTGAATAGTTTGTTACAGCAACTCAACCCATTAATGTTTTAGCCTTCGTTTTCGATGGAGTCAACTTCGGAGCATCTGACTTTGCATACTCAGCATACTCAATGGTGTCCCTCACCTTCTAGCCTACTTAAAGACTTCTTTGCAACAACTCAATTCTTCTTTCATAAATATCTTTCACATTTTTGACCATTTTTGCCTCCCTTGTCCAGATTTTGGTGGCAATAATAAGCATCCTGTGCTTATTTACATTATCCTCTAGCCATGGCTTTGTTGGCATCTGGATTGCATTGACTATTTTCATGAGTTTACGTGCATTTGCTGGTTTTTTGAGGTAATCATACATATTGAAAGGCTAAAAACTTTGCGCTCTTGGGGCAATTATCAGTTGTTATTCCGAATCAATATTTGTTATCTGGATTTTTGCTTAAACACTTGGTGCTTCTGGTTCTGTAATTGCAGAATAGGAACTGGAACAGGACCTTGGAACTTTCTCAGAAGCTGACTTTCTTCTCCATTTGATCACATCAACATTATAGCCTTGATGATGGAAATACATGTATGTGCACATATTTCAATATAGTCGTCCAAAATGTAGATTTCAAATTGTAAACTGTTTCTAGTAGTAGTAGTAGTATTATGAATAGGCATTAAAGAAGCAATGCTCGGAAATTGGTGTAGAATTGTTTAACATTTATTGTATTTTAATTTAATGTTTTTTCATGAAATGAAACATTAAAATTTAATCATGGACATGCACTATGTTGCAAATTTTGAGTAATGACATGAATGAATCCAGCTCGAAGTTTAGTCACAGTTGAGGCTTTTGGCCTTCTCCCTACAGATGTGTCTAGTGAGGATTGAACCCGAAAACACTTCCCACTTATTCAAACTGTGTTATAATTTTTAATATAACCAATAAGGTCAATTTAATTATTTAAAAATAATTTAATTATTTAATTCTTCAAAATGCTACACTTTCATCTATAGTAGCTTGAGGACTAAAATGCCTAAGCTAAACACCATAGGATTTTTTTTTTTAAAAAAAAAAAATTTATATCATTGTCACCAACTCAGAAAACTCTTTAACAATCATATTCTGATGAGGGCCAATGTCCTTATTGCAGGGCATTTATTTGGTAACCAAAACCCTAATATCTAAACATTGGTTAGGTCATAGGTAACACCATATCCACCTCCTACCTACCTTCATTCTTCATTATGACAATTGTGCTTTCATTTTTTGGTAGCTCAAACATATCATATGTAAAGCACACAATTTTGTTATTATTAGGTTTGTTTAGGGCACAAGTAAATTCCATTTAAGTCTACTTATCTCTTAGCTAATAAACCAAATAATTTACAAAAAAAAATATTATTAATATTTAAGTTTTATTCTTTTATTTCTAATTGATTTTCATCTATTTAAATTAATAAAAATAGTTATGGAAAATGAAATTGGTTGATACATTAAATGAATTTGGATTTTTTCTAACCCATATTAGCCAAACTACCCTCTAAGATGCCCACCAAACCAAACCTACAACCCCAGAAGTAAATTTTAAAATGTACAAGAATTACTTAATATGTATGATGTTGGAATGATGACATTCTGTTCAACAACACCTCAATTTAAGGAGCTTGCCCATTTTACAAAATCAAAATGTAGGTAAATAAAAAATTTACATTGACTTCCATTAACTACCTTAAACATTAAATAAATATTTAAATTAAAAATTAAAAAATATTAAAAGTCAACGATCAACAGGGGATTGAATCAATAGAAATAAACTATATTCTCGGATAAAAATGTACATATAAGATGGAGAATTAGAAATTTAGAGTCATCATTATTGAGAATGTTTTATTTGAATATCACTCTCGACCTGAATAAACTTTTTGCTCTTTATTTTGATATTGATTTTTTCTCAAACATCTTAATCAAACTTTATTTTTTTTTTTTTAACAATAAAACAAAGTTAGTGATTATACAACTCATAAAATTCATTATCAAGACCTAAACTAGTCAACATCTTGTAGGAGTCATTTTAGCCACTTTGCTCAAAACGAAAGCTTCTCATCTCTATTACCATTTCCATTTCTTGTTTCTTTTTTGTTTGGTTTCTTTTTGCGTTTCTCATGCACTTATTACTTTCCCGTTCTTGATTTTGAAAATTAAGAAAACAAAAGAAAATTTAATTCTATCATTATCAATCCAGGCACCGAAAGGTAAAAGATGAGTCACCATTAATAATTTTTTCTTTTAGCTTTTACGGGTGGAAATTTTATTCGCCCATTAGATATTTCATTCAGATGAGATTTGTCCATCACTACCTATAATGGGAGATCTAAGCTCATTTCAAATGCAAATGCCTCGCAGGATCTTGAGCACCAGTCACCCTCAACTCTTTCTTTTGCCGAACAATTTCTACCGCTCTAAACAAGTTAATCTTAGCCAAGCTGAGTTCAGTTTATAGTTAAAAAAGAGACGACTGCTGAAGTTCAATTTACTCACCCTAAACCCAACCTGTTCCCATCCCAAAAGAAGCACCACAATCTCTCTTCTTGAACAAATAGAAAGGTAAGGCTATCGAAGCTAGTCTTTCACGTGAGGGAATCCAGCATCAAACAGAAAGAAAAAAAATCAGTCAACATCTCATATCTATACAAAAAAGAAGAATCAGAATAAAAAGATAACATTTTTCTTTATCCAGCATAAACATCTCGCGTAGGCATTCCACGAATTCTCAAATCCCACTACTTGGATTTGGAACCCACAGTTGAAGTTCCAAATTCCAATTCCATCCACTAACAAGAGATAAAGGAGATTAGATGTGCATTAAAAATAAAAATAATAATAGCATTTGCTCAATTTTATTATTATATATCTCTAAATTAATGGCAACTGAACAGCCTTCAAGAAAAGACTTTCATTAGTCTCATAGCTCTCTATTTCATTTTTAAGGTCATACTGAATTTAGGATAAGACAGACACAGCAATTTAGTTATATTGTTACTTTTGACACGTTGCTCATCAGAAAAGAGGCTTAAAAAAAATGACAACAATTGAAATCTAAAATTTGAAAATATTGAAATTAAAAAAAAAAAAAATAAACCTACCTGGGTGTAATTTCTTTTGATTCTAACCCAGAAGTTTATCTCACCTTTTCTCTTTTTTTTCCCTTTTTTTTTTTTTTTTTTTCTCTCTAAATTCTTCTGTAATAATAAAATGGTGAAAATGAATATTTTCCCTTTTTAAAGTGACCTTTCTCAGTTCCCTTTCCTCTTTTGTTACTGTTACCTTCAACAACACTAAAATTATCTACCAAAATCTTGCCTGTTTTGACTACCTCAAGACCCGGTAAAATGATTTCAATTTTGCTGAGCCACAAGCTTATGTTGATCAGTCTGCAATTGCTCCATCCATGCCCCCACTGCATGGTCAACCGAATCGATTTGGGAGTTCATATTCATACTCCCGCTTGAAGAAGCAACAGCTGCATCACCAGTTGAGATAGGCATGCTCAACTTTTCTTTCATCTCAGTTGGAGATTCTTTAACTAGTGATTGCACCCATGATAGATCAGGCTCCTCTCCACTACCAAGCTCAAATGAATTTGACCGACGAAGTTTACCGAACTCATCAGCACTCACTGTCCAATCTGCTTTCCCATTTGAGGAACCCCATTTCGACCAAGAATTTACAGGGGAGCCAACAATAGCAGTACAGTTTGAGCCTAATTCCCGAGAACTGAGGCTACGGAACTGCTGCTGTTGCTTCTCACGTTGAGAAAACATAGACACTTGAGAACTCATAGGAGAAATGGGTTCCATATTTCGAGGTGACATCCTTCCTGATGCAAAAGAGGCCTGCAACAGAGGGTGATCAACATTCTTAGGAGAAAAATTTGTGTTGATCAGTGATAACATGCTGCTCTGCTGCTGGAACTGATTGAGAACTGCGGACTTGTGACTCGGAGAAAAAACAACTGCAGCCAATGCTTGATCAGCATAGCGAGGAGAAGAGCTCTCCGCAGAAAAGAGATCATCAAGATTTGATGGGGTTAAGGTTTTCATACGACCAGAACGGTTCAAGGAGTTATTACTCAGAGATGGTTGAGTGATACTAGATCGCTCATTTAGTAGCTGCTGCTGCTGCACATCAAAATCTTGCAGCAAACTGTAGTCCTCAACAGGAATGTCTCTGGCATTAAGGGAAGATCTCAATCGACTGGACTGAAGATTGCTTCCTGGGAGATGCAAGGCTGGGACATTTGGTTGGGGCCAAGCCATCAAAGAGTGTGACATCCCATTGGCTGACGGAGACAGAGGCGGAGTGAATTGCGAAGGAGACATAACGGATACTGGAGAAGGAGAGCCTGGCAAGAGGCTCATTGGTTGAGCAAAATCCACAGCATTAGCACCAGAAGTGCTAGAGCGAGGAGAGGGAACTGCAGAGCCAGTGGATACATATAATGGACGAAGTTCCTCCACAGTGTGGGCAAAGAAGCAAACTCTCCTTGCACAACTTGTCCCATCTTTGCAAAGCCGGGTTCGATATTGAGCAGGATGAAGCCAGCACTCAAAGACTCCATGAGCATATTCACACATATCTCCTCGTCTACAAGCCCCTTTCCGAAAATCAGGACATGGAACACAGCTGTAGTGGAACTTCCTAGGATCTCTTCTTCGAGCATTTTCCCCTGGATGAACAAATGGGCACTCAGTCCAATCATGGGAGTAGGCACGGGAACAAGGCCGCACCTTGAATGAATACATTCGGAATTCATCAGTTGAATAGATACTGTTCTTGATATCTGGCAGAGATGGATCAATTGGATATTCTTTTTTCTCAGATGCAGAGGAAATAGGTGCATCATTTAATTTTGACTTTATTGGGGAATTTGATGTAGACAGTGGAGAACCATTTTCCACGGAAGGTGAAGGAGGTGGAGAATTTGAATTCGAGGAGACAGTGGAAATTCTCAGATTGCCCTCAACGACAGAACCATCAGTGGCAAGAAGTTCTTTAAGAGTAGATTTCACAACTTGAAGGTTTGGTGGAACAACAATAATATCAATTGGACAATTACCATTAGCATCTACTAAATTAGGATCAGCACCTGCTGCTAAAAGCAGTTTCACAGCATCAATAACATTCACTGCTCCGCCGGAAGCAGCACAATGAAGGGCAGTGCTATTATCTACGCCACAAGAGAAATTGACATCACCATCTGATACAGAAAGAATAAGCTTTATAACACCAATACTACCATAAGTTGCAGCAACCATCAATGGGGTTCTATGTTGATTAACCATCTGCTTGGAGCCTTTTTGACGACCATACCATAGTCCAACCTCATCAACACACAAAGGATCACGCTCAATCCATCGCTTAAAGCTCTCGACATCATTGTTAGCTGCAAGCTCAAGCAAGCTTGCAAAAGTATCTTCAGTCTCAACAGTTAAGTGATTCATGTCTATATTGGCTTGTCTACTTTCTTCAAAGGAAATCAAAGGCAGTGTCGGAGACAGTGAGGGCTTCAACTGCTCCGATCCACAGCACATACTTTCATTTGTCAAAAGAACAACTGCAATTGAAGCAGATAAATAAAATTATACAATATTATCACATAATCAGCTCAACAAACACCAAATATTAATAAGAATAAAAACTAAAAAACGTTTTGGTAGACCAACTAAGTAAATAACCCAAAAATAAACAAGAGACCAATTTCTTTCCCACTGATCCATAAAAACAAAAGAAATGGTAATTGCAACTGCAAAAAACGTCCAGAGAATAGAATAATAGGCCCCTGATGTAAGAGAATCTAAAGTGGGTATTGATGAAGAATATCAATTTCAAGATTAGGATCAAACCGCCATATAGAGAAGTGCTATTTCTAGGTTTACATAGGATCCACACAATATCAAAAGGCACTAAATGACACAACAAATGAGCAAATCAAGCTCCAGGCAAATAGTTTGACAAAAACCCAGATAAGGGTTTTTTTATTATTATTTTCCTTAGATTCTCTAAGCAGGTTTAGACCCGCTTTAGATTTTGCTTACAAAGATGTTGCAAAACAAAATCCTAAAAATAGCTTACTTTCAGTAGTAGTTACTATAATTTTAAGAACCAAAAAGGGTATAACCCACCATGATTCCTTGCAGGTTGTAATTTCTTTTTCAAGAATAACAAACCAGCAACTCCATGAAACAGGAACAAAAATTTAAAAATAAATAATAAAAAAAAAAAAAGAATTTCTTTGTAGTTTATATAAGAAATCAAAATACCAACAATGAAATAACAAAAAAAAATGCGATCTTTCCTTTTGTTCATCCTCACTTCCATCACTTTTATCGGCAACTAAAAACATTTTTTAAAGAATCATCTCAAAGAATATCAATACTCATAGTTCAAGGAAACCCAGAAATCAAAATCAAAACAAAAACAAAGATCCAAAGATCCAGATTGAGCAATTAGGAAACACACATACACATGTAACTACAAAAAAAAAGAAACAGTAGAGGAAAAGCATTCAAACCAATAATCTTAATATTCTAAAAAACAAAAACCAATAATCTTAGCAGCAATTAAAGTAAAAACCAAAAATAAATAAATAAAATAACCAGATCGACCAGTAAAAGATCCAATTCTGCAGGCAAAATCCTCATCAATTTTTAGTCCAAAAAATAAAACAAAATAAAATAAACAAACAAAATCCAAAAAAGAAACCCACCCGTGACAAAGATCTCCCTTCATGTGATGAAACACTCATTATAGCCAAACAACGAAGATTAATGCATATATATTTAAACAAGGCAGTTATATATATATATATATATACATACATAAATATAAATAAAGAGAGGAAGTAGACAAGTACGTGATAAAAAAAGTACAGGAAAAAAAAGAAGAAGCAAACAATACTTTTTAAGGTTGCAAGAGAATCTTACCGCTTCACTTACTTCCAGCTAGAAAGTTAAAGACAAAATTTTTACATATCTAAGACTAAAATGGTCTAAAGATTTAAACCTCCTCCCCTTCTTAATAAAAATTTTCCCGAGAAAACATGAAAGAGAAAGTAAAAGAAACAGTCTTTGAGAGTGTAAGAGAAAGAGAGAGGAAAAGCTTCTTCCCTCCCCAATTCCTATGCTTTCTGCTTTCTTCTTTCATGTAAAAATACAAAATGAAAAATAAAAGAATAGGAAAAGTTTTTTTTTTTTTCAATTGTTGGGTTTTGAAAAAATCGCCTATCCAATAGAAGAAAAAAAAGGAAATTTTAATTTAAAATTAAAAAATAAAGCACTGAGTATGGGGTTTTGAATATTCTATTGCTGTACTTGCTTACTTTTTTAACGAAACAATGATTTTCCGCCACGTCATTGTTATCCCTGACAGATTCACCGACTTCTGCTAATTTTCGTGGGTAAAATTGTCATTTCGATAACCAGCCACTGACATAGTGGACTTACGTGGCAAAAATTGATTGGTTATGTTGTAAATAAGTAGACTACAACTTGATAATGAAGCTAAATTCCTTTTTGTAATAATTTAACCATTGGTCCATTACAGTCAAATTTTTACAGAAATTCAACCTAAATTCACCCCACATGAAAGTTAATTTTCAAAGGTAATAATCGGCTGTATCTCGCTTCTTCAGAAAAAAAAATTAATTATAATATGATTTATAAAAATAAATTAAAGTAATTAATATTTATCTAATATTCATGTGATTATTAACCTTAATCATTTCATAATTAATTATTTATTTGTAATATATTTTAATATTAAAAATATAATTTATTCACTTTATTACTCTTTAATTAATAATAATATATAACAACTATTCAACTTTCCGATCATTCAGTTCATATTAGCTCTAAACTCAAAACTCTTCTCGGAAAAAGGATTTATACCTCATATAAAACTTCTACTCAAAAAATGAAATAATTTAACCAATAAAATATAAAAATCTCAATAACAATAAGCAATACTTTCATGTAGGGTTAATTAGTATTTAGGGCTAACTGAAAAATCAGATCAAATAAATCCATTTTGATTTGGTTCATTCATATTTAAAAAAAAATTATAATATTTGTATGAACAATTGTAATTGTTCAATAAATTTTCATGCCTAATATAGATTGTTTGTTTGGAAATAATGAACTGATTTCTACGATATTACTATATACATTTTAACGCGTGAAAAATCACCGTTGGCATAATAGTGATTTTCCCGCTTAGCCCTTTAGTAATTCATTAATTACATTTTTATCTTATAATTTTTTATTATTTTTTAATTAAAATCTCGCCATAATGGTATTTTACTCACTTAATCCTCTTATATATATTTAATTTTATTTTTTGAGGGAAATTTTTGTCTTATTTTTTCACTTAATCCTTATATTATTCTCTAATTACATTTTTGCTATTACTCAAATAATTGATCATTTAAAATTTCCTAAATTAATTTTTTAAACTTATATAAGTAAAACTTAATATGAGTTTTGCACTGTATTTTTTAATGCATAATTACAAATAATTTGAGTAATTAATTTTATAATATATAAAACTGATATGCCGTTAATTTATATATAAAAAAATTATTTATACCTATTTTTTTCATTAATTTGATTTATTTCTATACCTTTTATCATTTCATAAAAATATAACTAGTTCGTACTATAGACAATTTTTTTTTCTTTGTCCTATAGAAATAGAATTATTTTCATAAACTAAATTCTATTTCTATTTTTTTTATTTTCAATTGAAATTAAGTCGAAAAATGATAACAGAGCCAATCTCCAGCGGCGCAGTGCAGACGTGTTTTTTAATAGTAACCGAGAACCGATTCGGCATGTGGAAAAGTCGGAGGAAGACAAGCGGTTCGGTGACGGGAAAGAAGAAGTTGGCCAGGAAAAGCGGGTGACGAGCGGTCGTGCACGAGGAGTGGAATAAACTGGAATTTAATATCGTACTAGGGTCCGCCAATAAAGTGGAGGTATTAAAAACGCTCTTGATTTTGCAAGTGTACGATAGCGGACTTTAAAGTGCTAATAAACTCCAGTTAAATTTTTAGGCAAATCCCGACGGGAAATTAAACGTGAAGCACCAAAAATACTGGCAGAGTCCTTTTTTCCAAAATATTTTATTATTTATGTAAAATAATTAATATTTTTGCTTAAAAATATTAAAATAAGAAATTACTTGAAATATAAAATTACGAAAGGTATAACTATCTTAAAAAAATTAATTTGAATTATATCACAATTGTAAATAAAGTGTTAAATTGTTCTTTATAATTCTATTTTTTTCTTGTACTCATTATCCTACTAAAAAAGATTGCTTTTTGAAATTTGAAGAAAATGTTAAAAATGTATAAAATTCAATCTTTTTTCTGCAATAGGAACACTTTATCAGCCGCCTCAATTGACTTCAAAATCAGTGTGTTTTGTAACGTATTAAATAACAAAAATTACCCATATTTCTATGTTAATACTTTTTTTTTCAATTTTACCCTTATTTACCAAATATAATTTATATTTATATTTATTTTTCTCTTTTCTTGTCATTATTTTGGACCTATTTGACAATATTCTCAATTCAGTAGATGTTCACTGTTGTAATAGCTGTCAATTATTTTTTTGATTGTCAGTGATTAATTATTTATATAGGGATTAAAATAAAAGTGCTCGATAAAAATAAGTGTTTGTTTAGCTATTTAAAATATCGAATTCAATAATTAATTAAAATAATATTTTAATATAATCAAAACACTAAATACTATTTTAAATGCTTTTGCCGAATAATGTTTTTAACTGTAATTAAATTAAAATTTTAACTATGCACATAGCTAAAAGCTTTTCATTAGATCAACCCATAAAAAAATGAAATGAAAGTATTACTCTGAGGATGGTGTTTTAATATGAGTTAATATTAGCTTTGGTTTTGTAATAAAATAAATGGGAATTATTATGAAGGACAGTTTAGGTATTGTACTATATATATTTAAAAAAATTAATATATTATATATTTTTTTAATTCTTATGAAAATATGAAATATTATTATTAAAGTGGAATGAGTAAGTAATATATTAAAGATATTTATTTTCAAAAACTAAGTATAAGGTTTTTTATCCTGTGATTTTATTAATATTTTGATCATTTATTCAAAATAATATTTTTTTTAGGTTTTTAATTATTAATTATCTTAATTAGAGTAATTCAGTGATAAATAACATTTATAAGATTGATCACCGTAATTTAGGTCATGTGTTTGATTTTTTCAATACAAATTTCTCTAAATTGGGCCTTTTACATCTGAAAGCGAGTGGAGATTAATTAGATTTGCCGTGAAAATTTTAAATATAAGATTCTTAATTTAAGTGTTAATATAAAATTATAATTTGAGATTCTTGTAATTAGTTTTTTGAAATAGAGATTATTACGTGGAAAAGAAATAGCCAGCAACCGTTGGATTTGATGACTAGATGAAAGTTCTGTTTGGTATATGTGTTTACTGTTTTTACTTTCTGCTGTGGAGTTGGATAAAATGACAAATATACCTCAGGCTTAGGGTAGGGTCCTATGTCCACGTATCCTCGCCGAGGCCCTTTTTCTCTCTATATCTATGTCCTAGGTATACGTTAGGTGTCTTGTTGTGTCAGTAGGGACTTAGGGTGCATAGCACAGAGGCCAAGTCATTACTTATTAGGCCGCATAAATAGCAAATACATAGATTTAATTTTGTACTTTAGCTTAAAAATTTGTGGCTCTCTAAATTTTATACATATATATATATATATATATATATATATATATATATATATATATATATATATATATATATATATATATATATATATATATATTTTTTTTAAATTATAAGTTTTTAGTAATATTATAAATTTTTTTTCACATTAATAATAATATTATTTATATTTTTAATTTTTATATATAAAATATTGATTTAATGTATAATCATTATAATATAAGAAAAAAATCATATATTTAATTGTTCAATTAAGTAGTCTTCAATTATCCCATTAATTATTTTATCGATCAAATTTTATAAGATAAATATTAAATATGTAAATTTTATAAATTAGAGTGTTTGATAACTATAATTTTATAAATTGAAATATTAAATAAATCAATATAAAAAATTTAGAATATCATAAAATCTTTTGGACAGAGTATATGAATAAATTTAGACAGTTAGCTGATTTAAAATATAAATTTTATACCGTTTTAATTAATTCTCTATTAAAAATGTTATATATATATATATAGTAATTTTTAACTATTTTTTTCACTTTTTAGATATAGTGCTCTTTTGGTAGAAAAATTGGTCTAATTAAAATTAAATTTTCATATTAAATTACTAAGAAAATTATAAAAATTAAAAGATGATTGGATTTGTTTTTACTTATATTCGACTTTCTCATTTTAAGAAAATAAATTTACTTGGGTTAGTGGAATGTGATGTTTATTAGCAAAAATGTACTAGATGTAACAATGCTTATATTTCATTTCTCATATTGAAAATTATTTTTTGAACATTGTGATTGCAAGGACTTGTTTGGTTTTTTTTTTAAAATGAATTTGTTGTATCACAGTTTAATTTATGAATTAATTGCCGGTGTGCCAGATGTAAAGTACACAATTGAAAATTAAACTGCCCTTGATTTGACTTTTAAGCTGTGGGTTTAGATCCTTAGTATACGCTTCCTCTGTTATATAATTAAAACAAATTTAAGTAGAAAAAAATTATAAAAAAAGAGCTTAGTTGCTTAAAATTCAAATACAATTCAATTGCTTGAAATGTAAATTGCTTGCTTGTATTGAAAAGAGTATTTATAATTACAAGTAACGTAAATAAATAGTGTTTAAAAAAATTAAAGAGAAGACTTTAAATTGAATTAATTGACTCACCGAAGAGTTTGATAAAAGTCATCATAGATTTTGACTGATCCATTAGTTGGGGTTCCCATATTCCATTTATAAACTCCATAGACAGTTACCAAAAAAATTCACTGACACACGTTTTCATCATTAGCTCCTTTGATTCCCCATCTTTTGCACGTGTTAACAATAGCTCAAGGAGTCATTTATTATTTTTTAATTAATTAATTACTCAGAACAATATTAATTGGATCCAGTTAAATAAAATCCAAGCCCTAATATAAAAAATTAAGCCCAAATCTAAAAAAATTACAAAATTGGTTCAACGATAGTTATATAATTTTATTTTTAATTTAAATTATATTACAATTATTCAACTAAATTATAAAATTTATTATACGATAAAATTACATATATTTTTGAAAAATGAATAATATATGAAATTAATATATTTAATAGAAAAATTGTAAATAAATTAATAGAAATGATAAATTAAGAGTTTGTTTAGTTATTAATTGTTTACCTTTTACTTTATTTAATCAATTTTCATTTTTTAAACTGGATTATAAGTGATAAAAATATCCTCATTTATAAATCTTTAAGTTTGGTGTAAATAATTTTTTTAAAATATCAATTTGATAAAATAGTATCCCAATCCAAAATAAAAAAATACTAGTAAATAATTTTATAGCAAATATTAATTTTCTTAAAATTACTTAATTATAAAAATTTATTTTTTTTGTTATTAATAATAATTTATTTTTAAATGGTATTAATTACTATTAAACTGAAGTAATAATTATTGAATATATAAAATGGTAAATATGAAAAATAATATTTATTATTTAATAAAATTATAAATTAAATATTTTTTCAAATATAATAAGTGTTATTAAAGGAAGATAGTAAGATAGAAAATAACTATTAATGGTATGCATTAACATTTTTTTTTTTTTTTTCAGTAGAGCGACATTTCTTACATGATGATTATGACATGTCAAGATTACGACGAAAAGGTGTTTAGATTGCTCTTACATCATTAATTGCCATGTCAACATACAAATCCAACTAAAAAATGAAAAAATAAAAACTATATACATAAGGCATCACTCCTTTTTATTGAAAAATATTTAATTACCCTCCAATCTATAAATTATCATATATGAAATTTTATTATTTCATAATG
Source organism: Jatropha podagrica (assembly GCA_947857235.1). NCBI lineage: Eukaryota > Viridiplantae > Streptophyta > Magnoliopsida > Malpighiales > Euphorbiaceae > Jatropha > Jatropha podagrica. Next base: position 173,767 of record CANUEP010281468.1, on the reverse strand, counting down.
GCAAAACTAAAATTAAAACTATTTTATTTATTTAATAACAAATTAAAAATGAAATTGAAAAAAATTATTTGACTGAATGACAACACTAAAGATCTAATGACAATAATGACAAAAAAAAAACCTTGAACTTTGACATTTTTAATAATTTTCACTAATTCTTTTAATTACTATAATTGATATCGTGAAATAATTTTTTTTAACAATTGCACCCTCCATCCATCAACCGTTGTTGCGTGCTAATATGGTCATTGGTGAGACCCACCGTCATAATATATTTTACCGACCGTAAATTTATAAAGTATAATTATTAAAAGAATTGGTCAATTTTGTTAAAATGCTGAAAGTTCAAAGTATTTTTAAGTCATTAGTCTAAAATTTATTAGTTTACTAATTTTAATCAAAATTATTATATGTACATCAAGATATAGCCCAGTGATAAGTATATTTACAATTTTGTAATAAATCTATATTTTTTAAAATTAATTTTTAAGTTTTATATATTTTATTTATTAATAAATAATTTTATATCTTGTAATATTTAAATTTAATTTAATAAATATAGTTAAGTATTTTATAAATTAATTATAATTTTTGTTATTTTAAATGATATATTTTAATAATTAATGAAAAGCAATCAATATTATGCTAAAAAAAATATTTCATTTCAATAAGAATTAATTAAAAATAATAGTTATATGACACAAAATAAAAGAAGAAAAAAAATAAAGCGGAGTGCGAGATAGTTTCTCAAATCTGAAAACAAAAATATGAATAGGAAGCTCCGGCTATCGTACGAGCTTTGTTATTAGCTTGCCTCCTAATCCATTTAATAGTCACGTCTGGTCTCGAAGGTAAGTGAGACTTACAGTCATTTAACATTGTTCCAAGATCAGAAATATCCAAACTAGAAGAAACTAAAGCAAAAACAATAAATTGACAGTCAATGAAAATGCATCCAGGAGAAAGCAAGTTATCTTGTAGCCATATCAAACAAGATCGAAGAGCAAGTGCCTCCACCACTAAAGGATCATTGTAGTTATCCATGAGACCTGAAAGAGCCGATATAAAACTGCCATCTGGGTGCTCAAAGACAACACCATGCCCAGCCATATGTAGTGATGCAAAAGACAGCCCCATCGCAGAAACATTACCACCCAGTTGCTGGGGATGTCCCCCATTGCGGGATAGAGGCGGCTGAAATGGTGCCACCAGGAACAGACACTCCTTGAGCCTCCAAAGCATGTTTCCAATCTCGCTGCAGGCAGATGGACGTGTACTTAATCCCGTCAGCGTCAAGCTTGATATTGTTCCACAACAGCTTGTTGCGGGCTGACCATAAACACCAAGCAGTGAAAATAAGGGTATGAGCAAGACTGGTACTGTTGGCATGCAGGGGCCCTGTTGCAACTAAACTGTGAAAGAAATAGTATCATTAGGAAATAAAACGCCTGTTTTACGCCAACCTCCACCGCCAATGGACATTTTAAAAGCACTTGATCAATATCCTCTAAGGGGAGATTATTGAAAATTCGAAAATTCGCTGAACTTTACAATTAAAATATAATAAATTTCAATATCGAAGATTAATAAAAATTTATATTCATATATAAATTTTTCAAGAAAGATCGATATAAATGTATCTGATGTTAATCCTTTGATCTTTTTAATAATTTTAGTCGATTTTTTTAACAATTATACTTTGCAAATTTACAATCAGCAAATGACATATTAAAGTTAGGGTCCCAGTAACAGCCACATCAGCATAGTAACGACGTTTAATGGATGAAGCTATAATTATTAAGAAAAAATTACTTTACCGTATCAATTATAGCAATTAAAAAAATTGATCAAAATTGTAAAAAAAAAAAAAAAAAAAAAGCTAAAATTCAGGTTTCTTTAATCACTAGGCCATAAATAAATAATGAATAAATTTATAATAGTCCTTAGTTTCCTATATCTTTCTTTCAATTTGTGAAAAAAAAGAATAATTAATGTTTTTGTTTTTAACTATTTAATATCATAATGGAACACAATTAATTATTTAAATCCAATAGAAAATTTAAATACTGATTAGTTAATCAATAATTTTTTATTATTTCTTACTTGATATATAATATATTTTTTCCGTCCCATTTTAATTGTATAATTTGACAAAATATATATATTAAAAATTTAGTCAACAAAAATTATTTTATCATTTTTATCCTTAATTCATTAATATCAATAAAAATATTTATTTGATGAATAATCATAAATATTGTTATGAGAAAAATAATTATTTATATGTCTAAATTTAAAAACATTGCAGATATTTTAGAACATAAAAAAATAACAAGTAAATAAAATGAAATGGAAAGAGTAATATAATAGTTATGCCTAATGCGTATCAAGGAATAGTTAATTATTATTGGTTTTGTTTGATAAAGGCATTTTTAATTTATTAATTAAAATCTATTAAGATTGTATTTAGTCATAATTTTTTGAATACCTTTTAGAGTTTTGATCGGTTATAGCGCTAAATGCTATTTAAAAAATTATTCAGTAATATAAAATTCGATTAATTTTTAAAAATTAGAGTTACGTTTTGTGAAAAACTAACTCATATAACTAACTTTTAACATTTGATGCAATACTATTTAAAAAATTAACGGTTAAATGCTACTAAAATAATTAATAGCTACACAGATAATTAATTTTACGGAAGAAGCCAAGTAATAAGTAACAACTTTTTATGCAAGATGATAAGATGGACGGTCATATACCTCATCTTACTATGACATTTAACTATATATATTAAAAATATAATAAAAATAAATTATTAAATATATAATTCCCACATTGCCCTTTTGAAATAACGTGAAATGCCACGGCCATGACTGCCGACGACGGTCCACTATTTTATAGATTGATTAATTAATATCATAATACTAAAATTGACGTTGCTAATTAATTATGTTTAGAAAAATAATTAATTATTAACTTAATGCAACACTTAATTCTTAAGAAAAGGGTTCAGCTATTTTATTTTATTATTTTTTTTATGTCAATCTCTTTTTTTTTCTTGTCCGGATATAAATATAAGAGACCTCTATTTTTCTTTTTCTTTTTAGATTAATGACTTAGTGTTGGTAGTATTTTTCTATCTTTCATTTTCTTAATCTCTCATTTTCAAGGGCTAAGAATGTAGACAAAGAAGAAGCACAAGTTCTAATTTTGACAAACACATTTCACTTTGCTATGTAATAAGATAAGAATATGGTCCCCAATACCCAACTTTGAAGATTTGGGTCCATTTAGGGATGCAAATTGCACTCTTTTCTATTTCCCTATTAAATTACCTTTTTCTTTTCTTGGACTCACTCACATCTAAAATTCAACCATATATTTATAAATAAATTAAAAAGAAAAATTGAAGGTAGAGTTGTTTATTTTTGCCGACCAGCGTAGTCTAATTAATCTTTTACCTGTAGAAGAAATTTGAGTCCTCTTGATCACATGAGTTTTCACCAATTTGATGAGTTAAAGAAAGTACTATTACTATTATATATCCATAATATTATTTCGGATCGTTGAACTCTTTTATATGAATAAAAGAAATTAAAAAGAAAACAAAAAAAAAGAAAAAGAAAAGGACTTTCGAAACTTTTGTGGGCAGCGCCGAGGTGCTAAAATGGACACATTATCTAACTCATCTATTGTTATCATGGGAATATATGAGAAGGAAATTGTGTATGGCCGGCTTTATTATAGCTCCCTATCAAGGGGACCAAAGTGGACCCGTTACCATATCGTCATTTACACGTGGAAATCTCTGGTTGTGTAGACGGCTCGATTCAAAGGATTGCTTCTCTGTTTGTTTCTGTGAACTTGCTAGAAACTCAATTTTAGATTTATATTATTATATAATATAGAATATAGTTTATTTTTTTTAAATTATAATTCATTAATAATAATATTAAAAATTATAAATAAATATATAAATCAGATTATAGACATTTATTATTAGCATCATAGAGTTTCCTGATTTTTTAATAAATCAAAATAATTCATATCATTTTAAATAATGAAACTGAAGCTAAAAAATATAATATTAAATTTACTTGTTTAGAATCGATATTGTTAAAAGATATAAATTCTCATAATAACAACCAATTCACTAATTGATTGGGACATCAAAATAATAACTCATCTAAATATTCTATAATTGGATTGTTTTTTTAATAATTTGTAACATATGATGATTACATATAATTTCCGCCACCATGTATCAATAGTATCAATGGAGGAACAGACTGCACTATCAAGCTCCATCGATTGAAATCGACATCTGCAAATTAAGATCTAAAATTTCTAATAAAATAAAATCGAATATGGAGACAACTAATAATCAACAATAACGAAACAAAAAAGATAAATCCACTATAGGAAAAATAACAGATATGAGTTTATTGAAATAAGAGAAGGTTAAAAGTAAAATAACTAAATTAAATTTCTTATATGTATATAAGTAAAATAACTTATATGTATATTAAATTAAAATTGAAATCCCTCTCTTAAAGTTTATTCGATAAAATTAACTATTTTATTAATTATTAATTATTTTCAATGATATTTAAAGTAAATTTCTGGGAATATTTTTTAATTATTATTATTGAAAATTAGTGGGTCTTCTATGTAAGGAAGGAAGTACTAAGAGAGCCTCTTGGTTAAAACTTAAACAAATTACAAATGGAATGATCTTAGCGATGGATGGATCAATTCAAACGATCTTATGAATATTTTTATAGCCAAACAGTTTTTGGAATTTTATTGTTAATAAATATTTAGTTGAACCAAATCAGTCTAATTTGATTTTTAAAAGATTTTTTCATTATATAATAAAAATACAACTTTAAAAAAAATTTGAAGTTTTCTTATATATTAAAATTAAAATTAAATCAGTTCGGTTTAATTTGATTAATTTATTTGTATTTTTTTAAAAAGTTTTATTTGTATTTTAATCAATGTTAACTTAAAGTTGTAGCATGTTTTCATGCTTTTGTGATTTTATATACATATATACAATGAAGCAAAAAATACCCAAACTTAGGCCCATATTGGCCCAATAAGGCCCAACTTCAATTAAGAGGCCTATATAGAGTCCACTTTCGATTCGTATGAATTTACATTAAATCGGAAAAGGATTGGAGGCTAATGCATCAACTCCAAGCAGTGAGTATTTATTCATCTCTCTTTGGTATTATCTCTGATTATTGCTTTCTCCTAGCGTTTCTGCTGGATTTGATCATGGTATCAAAGCAAAGCTCGATCTTTTTGTATTCTAGACTGCTATTTTTCATCATTTCTTCATTCCGTTTCAAACTCTGATTTGGAAGCAGTTCAAGGGCAATTGTTCAGTGATGGAGACAGATTTGACAGGAGATATGAATTCCGTGATCCAAGAAATTGGGAACCCTAATGCCAGCCATTCTAGTGGAGATCCTTTTCATATTCAAAATTCTAGTAGTGCCGGTATGGTTCTGGTTTCCACACCTTTAATTCGGAGTAATTACAGAACATGGAGTAGGGCTACGCGAATTGTGTTGGGTGCTAAATGCAAATTAGGGTTTGAGAATATAAAACTGAAATTCCAGAAAAGGATTCTGAGAATTTTGAATGATGGCACTACAAATTGTGGGATGAACTTGCTGAAAGGTTTGGTGAGAGCAATGGACCAATGGTTTATCAAATTTAAAGAAGTATTGCAATTGCCTCGCAATTAGTATCGACTCTGATGGGGGAGAAATTAGACCAGGACTTTGAAGCTGATTGTTGGTTTTCCTTCTATTCCCACTGTTGACTTCGAATATACTGCTTGAAGCAAGTCAGTCAAGTAAAATGTGTCATTATTAATGAGGACTTATTCATCGCAATTTGGGACCTTGGTTTTCCGCGTTCTGCAATATCCCATCTCACAGGCTTAGGAATGCAATCTATAATCTGCATAGATTTTGTTTTCTATCTTCTTATAGGCTTCAACCTTTATCTTGCCAATGGCGCTCTGTTGCATTGTTACAGCACAGGAAACTTCACAACCAACAGTACATATGCCAAAAACCGAGCTCTCATCCTCTCTTCTCTAGCTTCAAACATCACGGCAAATGGAGGTTTCTACACTACTGCAGTAGGCCAAGGAACAGACACAATCTATGGTCTTGTGCTTTGCAGATTTGACTTCTTATCAGAAGCTTGTTCCAAATGTCTTAATGGTGCAATTGAAGATGTAACTGCAAACTGTCCTAACCAGAAAGAAGCAGTTGCATGGAGAGGGGATTCTTGTAAAATACAGTATGGAAATCGATTGTTTTTCGGACGGCTGGAGCTAGAACCTACTGCAGCTGCCTATAATGCTAACAACTTCCCATCTAATATTAATATGGAAGAGTTTGATCAAACTTGGAGTAGTTTGATGAACCGCCTAGCAGCAGTAGCCTCTATGGGCACTTCTAAGGTTAAGTATGCAGCAGGAGAAGCAGACTTAAGACCCTCCCGAAGAATATATGCGGTAATGCTGTGTACTCCTGATATATCCAAGAGCAATTGCAGCTATTGTCTACGACAGGCAACAGGTTATTATCTTGACTGTTGCCATGGGAAGCTAGGAGGTTATGTAACAAAGCCTAGCTGTACATTCCGGTGGGAATCATATCCATTCAATAAGTCTGTTGCTAAAGCATCAGCACCATCTCCTTCACCTATACCTATTAATATAAGAAGGAAAGGTAGCTAGGCTTTAGAATTTAAATTATTTATTAATTCACTTAGTTTGTGTTGAGCATGTCTGATTTTTTTTTTTTGTTATTTTTTTACATTTCTGGTCTGGGCATATGGTGGAGAGTATATATCTGAATTTGAGACTGGAAGAGCGAAAAATTGAAATCTTTTTTTTTTTTCCTATGGAAATTTGAACCGTTACAAATTCAGTTTTTAGATTTCTAGGCATTTGAGTTGCGTTTTAATGCCTGAAATATTGTGGTTTGAAAAGCAGGGGCGAGAAATAAAGCAACATGGGTCAAAGTTGGCTCAAGTCTATCTACAATTTTTGGGATATTGCTGTTCAGTTGCTGTGTTTATACAATATGGATGAGGAAGAATATAAAAGAAGGTATTTATGTGATTAATGCTAACAAAACAAATCAATCAACTATATGCTTTCTCTAACATCAAATGAAAAATTAATGTACTTCTGAGGAGAAAGAAAATAGCCAAGAGGTTCAATTCCTTGACTTTGCAAGAGTACCTGTTGGAGATGATCTGAGGGAAAATATTCAAGGACAGAACCCAGTGAATTCCCGGGATTCCCTTTTGATTCCCATAGATATCTTGTATAAAGCTACTCAGCATTTTTCTGAAGAAAATAAACTTGGACAAGGCGGGTTTGGTCCAGTCTACAAGGTAATCAATCATTCAAGCACCTAGCTAGCAATCATTGGCGGTGTTCTATATACATCCAAGTGCTTGTTATCTACACCAATTGGAATTCCTACATATATCTATCTATCCATTTATATTTATCTATCTATCTATCTATCTATATATATATATATTGAATAATTCGAGAGATGCTTCCAGGGTATGTTAGAGGATGGCAAAGAAATTGCGGTAAAAAGGCTATCAAGAGCCTCTGGTCAAGGATTGCAGGAATTCATGAATGAAGTCATTTTAATTGCTAGATTGCAACACAGAAATCTTGTCAGACTCTTGGGATGCTGCCTCGAGAAAAATGAGAAGTTACTTGTCTATGAGTATATGCCCAACAAAAGTCTTGATTTCTTTCTCTTTGGTTAGACTCTTAGACTTGAAAAGAATCAAAACTACCCAGGTGGCTAGGTGGGGAGTCATAGAATAAGACTAAGTTGAATTTCATTTTGATCTTTCTCAGGTTCGAAGATGGATGTGCAACTTGATTGGCAAAGACGTCTTAGCATTATTAATGGAGTTGCCCGCGGACTCTTGTATCTACATGAAGATTCTCGACTCAGAATTATTCACAGAGACCTCAAAACGAGCAATATTTTGCTCGACTACGACATGAATCCAAAGATATCAGACTTTGGATTGGCAAGGATTTTTGGTGAAAGTCAAACTGAGGCTAACACAAATAGAGTTGTAGGAACATAGTAAGTATGATTATCTGGCCGACACTCACCATTCATTAAATAAATTCTACATAAGTACATTATACTAGATGTATGCATCCTTCTGTCCTATGCAATGGCAACTCTCTTCGAACTTTCTTTTAGGTCCAGCAAATGATACCATAAAATTTTCTTCTTTACATTTCTCCTCTTCTTAAAGAACTAAAAGAAGTTTGGTACGGTTTCACCTGTGCACAAATGTCAACAATCCAACCTTGTTGAATATATGCGTGAAGAAAACTTAAAAATGGGGGTTATCCAAAACTTTTTGAGTCATAATGCAAGTCACTCTATTAAACTAAAAGGCATACTATTGCAGAGTCAGTGAAGTAGAGAACTTCAAAATTGACATCTAATCTTTACACATTTGGAATGTATAGTGGATACATGGCGCCAGAATATGCAATGGAAGGATTATTTTCTGTTAAATCTGATGTTTTCAGTTTTGGAGTCATACTGCTAGAGATAATCAGTGGGAAAAAGAATAATCGCTTTCACATGTCTGAAGAGGGTGAAAGCCTCCTAACTTTTGTATGTATTTCGTGGTCATAGTTCTTAGTTTTCAAACAGAAAACTCTAGCAAATAATAGTCCAACTCTAATTCTGTTTTGATATATCATTTCAGGCGTGGAAGCTGTGGTCTAAAAATGAAGGGTTGGAGTTAGTGGATCCATTGCTTATGGAGTCAAGTGTGGAGGAGGAGGTGCTGAAATGCATCCAAATTGGATTATTGTGCGTGCAAGAGGACCCAGCAGACAGACCTACAATGTCATCTATAGTTGTTATGTTGACAAGTGATGCAATGACGCTACCTCTACCCACACAACCTGCATTTTCGGTAGGTCGAGTAGTTGCAAAAGCAACTCCCTCTAATCAGAAATCAGCATCTGTAAACCAAGCGTCTATTTCTCAATTGTCACCGCGTTGATGGCAATTCTAGTGTAATTCGTTATGGTTCTCAGTAAGAAGTTAATAGTTATAATGAACTAGTGGGGAGTATAATTTCTCAATTACTGTTATTAAAAATTAGTTGGTCTCTTGCTCAAAACTTAAACAAATGGAATGATCTTAGCCATGGATGGGTCGCTTTCGAGCAATCTTAAGAATAATTACTCAGTTTTTAATTAATTAACCCATTTGTTCAGCTGTAGTCTACTACTTAGCACGCCTGCAATGCAAGAAAAAAGAATAAAAAAAAAAAGAATGAAAAATTGGAGAGACTGCCGTCCTTCACAAATTTCGAAATATATCTGAAAAACATTTAACGATTATGCGTTTGAATTGGTTATTTTTTTTATTGGCTTTGCGTATACTGCTTCGAGCAATGAGCATTTATTGCTCTCAATTTGTTGTCACATTCTGAAATATAATCATCCGATCTATGAGGTATAGTATAGGTTTTGTTCGTATTATTTTCCATCTTCTTATAGGCTTCAACAACCTGGCCAATGCTCTGTGGAGATGTTACGACACAGGAAACTTCACAACCAACAGTACATATGCCAAGAACACAGCTCTCATCCTCTCTTCTCTAGCTTCAAACCTCACAGCAAATGGAGGTTTCTTCTACACAACTACGGTAGGCCAAGGCACAGACAAAAATTTATGGTCAGGTTCTTTGCAGAGTTGACTCTTCATCAAAAGCTTGTTCCAAATGTGTCAATGCTGCAATTCACGATATAACTACAAACTGTCCTAACCAAAAAGAAGCAATCTTTTGGTCTGGGGATCCTCGCAAAATACAGTATGGAAATCGCTCATTTTTCGGACAGTTGGAGATAAACGCCGTGGATTATGGCTTTGTTGCCGGTGCCAGTATTAACCTCACATCTAACATTACCATGGAACAGTTTGATCAAATTTCGGGTGTATTGATGGAGGACATAGCAACAGGAGCTTCTGAGTCTATGGTTAAGTTTGGGACAGAAGAAGCAAACATCGGGCCCTCTCAAAAGATATATGCGCTAATGCAGTGCACTCCTGACATGTCCAACAGCAATTGCAGCTACTGTCTACGAGTAGCAAGAAATTATTATTTTTCCTGTTGCCGTGGGAAGCAAGGAGGTTATGTAATATATCCTAGCTGTTTTGTCCGATGGGATTTGTATCCATTCTATAATTCTACAACTGAATCTCCAATACCATCTTCTCCACCTCCACTTAATATTTCTCCTCCCTTAATCAATGATATAGGAAGGGAAGGTAGCTAGGCTTCGGACTTTCAGTTCTTTATTACTTCGATTTTTGTTTCTGTTAAGAATATCTGTATGATTTTTTATTCTTTCTTTTAAATTTCTAGAGAAATATGAAAATTACAAATTCAGTTTTTAGATTTGTAGACGTTTGAGTCGGGTTTTAATGCCTCAAAAATTGTGGTTTTGAAGCAGAAGAGAGAAATAAAGCAACACGGATCAAAGTCGGCTCAATTCTATCTGCAGTTTTTGGGATATTGCTGTTCAGTTGTTGTGCTTACACATTGTGGAGGAGGAAGAATATAGAAGAAGGTATTTATAAAATTACTGCTATTACAACAAATTAAACAATCGATTATATTGCTTAATTTCTTTAATATCAATTGAAATATTTATGTACTAGTGGAGAAACAAAATAGCCAAGAGATTCAATTACTTGACTTTGCAAGATTAACTATTGGAGATAATCCCAGCAAAAATATTCATGCACATAGCTACTGAGCATTTTTCTGAAAAAAATAGACTTGGACAAGGCGGGTTTGGTCCAGTCTACAAGGTAACCAATTGTTCTAGCACACTGACCTATCTATCAATAACTGGGGATGTTCTGTTCAACTCCAAGTGCTTGGTATCTACACCCATTGGAATTTCTATGTATATTGCATAATTTGATAGATGCTTCCCGGATACGTTAGAAGATGGCAAAGAAATTGCTGTAAAAAGGCTCTCAAGAGCCTCTGGTCAAGGACTGCAGGAATTCATGAATGAAGTCGTTTTAATTGCAAGATTGCAACACAGAAATCTTGTCAGAATCTTGGGATGCTGCCTGGAGAAAAATGAGAAGTTACTTGTCTATGAGTATATGCCCAACAGAAGCCTTGATTTCTTTCTCTTTGGTTAGAGTCTCAGACTTGAGAAGAATCAGAAACTACCAAGATGGGGAGGCAAAAAAAAAAAAAAAAAAAAAAAAAAAGGACTAATTTGAGTATCTTTCTCAGATACGAAGATGGATGTGCAACTCGATTGGCAAAGACGTCTTAGCATCATCAATGGAGTTGCCCGAGGTCTCTTGTACCTACACGAAGATTCTCGACTCAGAATTATTCACAGGGATCTCAAAACAAGCAATATTTTGCTTGACTACGACATGAATCCAAAGACATCGGACTTTGGATTGGCAAGAATTTTTCGTGAAAGTCAAAGTGAGGCTAACACAAATAGAGTCGTAGGAACATAGTAAGTAAATGATTACTCTTAAATCTTAATGCAAATTACTCTATATACTATCGCAGAGTGAGTCATATTCCTTTTTCTCAAACATTTGGAATATATAGCGGATACATGGCGCCAGAATATGCAATGGAAGGACTATTTTCTGTTAAATCTGATGTTTTCAGTTTCGGAGTCATCCTGCTAGAGATAACGCTTATGGAGTTAATGGATCCATTGCTTATGGAGTCAAGTGTGGAGGAGGAGGTGCTGAAATGCATCCAAATTGGATTATTATGCGTGCAAGAAGACCCAGCAGACAGACCAACAATGTCATCTGTAGTTGTTATGTTGGCGAGTGATGCAATAACGCTTCCTCTACCCTCACAACCTGCATTTTCAGTAGGTCGAGTGGTTGCCAAATCAACTCCCTCTGATCAGAAATCATCTTCTGTAAACCAAGTGTCTATTTCTCTTTTGTCAACACGTTGACGTTGATGGTGCGTGTGATGAGAAATTAACTACTTTAGATAATTTCGGTAGTTGAACCACTCAAATTGATCAAGTCAGGAAATGGCTAAAATAAAGGGTAATTTCGGAATTTAATTTCCTTTATTTCTTCTCATTTTCCATTAAAAGAAAAAGCAATACTCATCTCTCTTGTTAGAAGAAAAGAGATCAATAAGTCAAATATTCCTCTGGTAATTATGCATAGGATCCTCTTGTTCCAACAGCTAGTTTCTACTTGCAGGGGCAAGTTTTAAATAAAAAAATTGTTTAAACAATAAGACAACTCCAGTATTCTTGCTCTCCATCGATTCATTTGCTTCTTATTTAAATTCTTTTCGCTCAAATCAACTCCGTCGATAAATAATTTGAATATTTTATAAATATACAAATATGATTTTTTTAATATTTTTAAATGCAATTAAATATAAGAAAAAAATTATTCTACCTAATAAGTTAACTAATCCTGTTCGAGTAGTAGCTTTGTGACTTTACTGTTGGCATTTTGCAATTTGCATGCATGAGCTTGGATGGATGCAGGGAATAGGATGTTTCTTTTGAGGGAAAAAATGAAAATATAATAATAAAAAAGAAAGAAGAATCTCAGTCTCAGCTTTTTTTCAAAATGCACGAAAAGAAACATTATCTTCTTGTTATTATAACCTGAGTCTCACTTTTCTTTTCTTAATCATATAAACCATGACCTTATTCTTCTTGTTGTGACAGCTAGGGTTTCTGTAGTGTAAATGCTGTAATGCATTTCAGATTTCAGATTAATTAACCTTTTTATATAGTAATTAATTGTCTTAAACTAAAGCTAAATCCAAAATAATAAATAATTTTTTTCATTTTTAACCTTTATATATATACATGATCAATAGTGATTACTTCAATTCTTTGATGATTTATTATAATTTAGAAAAATTAAGAATAATATAACATATTCACTTAATAATTTATTATAATTTAAACAAATTGAATGATTTTTTAAAAAACGTGAAATATCCAAATATGATAAATATTTAGAAACGGAAGTAACAATAAATACTAAAGTCAAATACTTAAACAACAACTATCTTCTCTCTTAGAACATTTTCTTAAGGAACAAAATGCTTAAAATATATTAAGAGTGGGTCAATATTTACAATGTCAAAACCTAACTCCAAAGGAAAAACAAGGAATAACCTTTGACTAGAGCTAAGTCATTGGATGCCAATATTATCATTGGTTTAATTAATAACATGTGCATTACAACTAAGTATAATTGCAAATTCAAATAATCATATGGTCATCTTTTACTTTTATAATTATATATTATGCATTATTATATTGATCACACCTTAATCATTAGTTAAAAGATAAACAATTTATGTTGGAAAAGGATTAATAAGATTTCTTATGGTTTAAATGCATGGTAGAAACTAATAAGCTCTGTCGAGGGCATTTGTCTATGCCTGAGGTGAAGAGTGCGAGTTACTGTTTATCTGCTAGTCAGTCTTAAGGGCTTGACACCAATCCAATATAAAAGAAAAATCAAATGTTGTTATTAAAGTAGAACGGATGAAGTATTTGTTTATCTTTAAAAAAGTTTTTATATATAATTTGCTAAAAGTACAATAAAAAAATTGATTGCCATTGATTTTGAATAGTCTTTATTATTACTAATTTTGGTTAAAAAAAAGTATGTTTTTTGGATAATTGGATCTAATTGGCCGAAAATAAAAATTCATGATACAAATTTTTAGTAAAAAAAAAATCTAATTAATTTAAAATAAATATTTGATTGTACACCAAGACATAATCTAACGGTGAGTATGCATATGACATGATAATAGATCGAGATTTGAATCTCATCTCTAATATTTAAAAAAAATAAATATTTGATTTAATATAAAAACTTTCACTTTAAATGCTTAAGAATTTTATAAATTATTTATTATTTAACAATTATAGATTTATAAAAACTAAGGTTTTGGATGCTCTCCTGACAATAGAGAAGTTCCTCCATTTTATATGGAGCTAAGTGGTCAAAGGTTGACTGTCCAAATCTAATGAAATAAGTTCTTAGTAATATTTTATATTTAATTTAATAATATTTTTCTTTCATAAAAAGCTAGCATTAACACGTGGGGCTATGGTTTTTGTTGGCTGTATTCTTGTGTACAAATGATTAGGTGTGATCAATTCAATGCCTTTTGGCTTATTTTTAATTTTATAAGTGGGATACAATAAGCAAAGCAAAAGTAACTGCAGAAAGCAAAAAAAGGAAAAAAGCAAACTTTCTTAAAATTGGATTTGGAATACATTTTAATTTTATAGTTGCCCATTTTATCAATATTAATTAAATTCAAATCATATTTAAATTAAGTTAATAAAATATTTTACTTATTTTTTTAAAATTAAATAAGCTATTGTTTAAAATTTTTATATAGTTATTATAAAAATATTTAATTATCTAATTGCCAAATTACTTTTTATCTTATCTAATTAAAAAGTGTTAAATTTGAAAATTTAAAATTAGAAGTGAAAATTCATCAAAAGGGTGTGGTGTCCCTATCTCATAATTCCCTCAACTAAAATTTCCAAATTCAACCTTGGCACCACACCAAATGGTCCAAAGACTCCGACACCAACTGCTCCCTCATTGGCTTACGTGTCATCATTTAATTGGATCCTGACATACACTTCAAGTGAATGGTCCCTTATCTAAAAGCTAGTTGGCCTTAACACCAAAAACAGAAAATTAAATTAAAAATCGGAAATTGCGAGAAAAAAAAGGAAAAAGAAAAAAGCACACAAAATCTTTTCTGATTTCTCTCTCTCACAAGTCGCAAACTGTGTTCCATTTCACACTCACAGTCACCTGCTCTCATTAATAACTTCAACTTGCTCTGTTTTTTTCAGTGACTCTCTTTCTCAGTATCTCAAAGTCAAATTCTTTTCCAGGCCACATTGCCTACCCAGTCTCAAATCCGCCATATCTTTCTTCTTTTGGTCTCTCATCATTTCTGGTAATTTCTTTTTATACATCTTATCTTGTTAAATATTTGCTTTCCAATCTGTACTTGTGTTTGTTTCTCTGGGAAAATTTTCAGGAAAAGAAAACTTGGAACTTGAAAGTCGTTTCTTTTCTTTTCTGGAATTTGGCTTTTATAAATGCACAAAATATCTCACTTAGATAATTAAAAACCCATTTCTTTTTTTCATGAGTTGGTTCTAATCTCTGTAGTTTATGTGTATGGTTTGTTTCTTTTAGATTTACCAGCTGTTCAAAGTCCTGGTTTTTGCAGCAGGTAATATAGTGCATTTTTTTTAATATAAATTTTTAAAATTTTGACCTTTTTTATCAGTATCATTGGCTAGAAATTAAATTATTCAATTCTTTGAAAGTGATTGATATAGTAAGGACTAGAAATTCATTGGCCTAATTTTGGGTCCCATGTGTGCCTAAAAAAGTTTTGATTTTTATCACAACCCAATTTTTTATTTTTTGCTTTGCCTCCATTAAAAAAAAAGGATAAATAATTTTTTCTTGTTTTCTTTCTTTACAGGTCATCTAAGCCATCCAGTTTCCCAATTTTATTACTTCAATATTCATCAATCTTGTTTGCCTGGTCAAAAATATTAGATGCCCACATGCCTGTTTTGTTCACTGACCCAATAGGAAAGATATGATACTTTGGCTTTGGTCAAGGCGGCACTCAATGCTGGATTCTTGAATTTCTCGCTTCTTCACTTCCACTCTCGGGTACCAAATTCTGAATAGGTTACCAATCTGTTTCGTAGTTATTGTTTTCTGCTTGATTCTATCATTAGCCCTTGAAATTCTGTGATTTGGGCAAGATTTTTTCTTATAAACTTAGAAATGTGATTCATTAACCTTGAATTTTAGTCGTCATTAACCAAACCTTTGAAAGGTTCCTTTTCTTGAGTTGAATCTTTTATTTTACGAGTCACATTGTTTTCAATCTTAAAAATCTTGACATTTACCTACCTTTTTCCCTTGAGTTTTGCCTTGTAACGTGCAATTTGAAGTTCTACGGCCTTTGATGTCTCCTCCTGATTAATTTAGTGGCTTTATAAACTTCTTGTTTTGTTGCATATCTAAGCATATTAAGTATGCTTAAACGCGACAAATTCTTCCATATTTCACCTCTTCTGCTGTTTATCTCTATTTGGTTCTTTCTATTTCATGTGGTCCTCTCACAAATTTCTTTAGGTTCAAAACTTTCTGTAGAGGAAAATAATTCATGGGTTTCTCCTAATGGTAATTTTGCTATTGGATTCTTTAACTCATCTGATCAGCCAAATGAGTATAGTGTAGGGATTCGTTTCAATTCAAAATCCATTCCTGTTAGCAAACAAATTGTGGTTTGGGTTGCTGGAGCTGATGTTACAGTTGGTAACAAGTCCTATTTCCAGCTTTTACAAAATGGGGAATTGGTTTTGGTTGATTCTTTGAAGGGAGTCACTGTTTGGAGTAGTAAAACTGGCCAATCAGTCGTTTCAGCTCTTCTCCGCGATGATGGCAATTTTGTTTTACTGGACGCAGCGGGAGATGTTATTTGGCAAAGCTTTGACAATCCAACTGATACACTTCTTCCAGGCCAGAATTTATCTGTTTATAAAACACTTAGAGCTGCAAGCAAAAATTCTGTGTCAAGTTATTATAGTCTTTACATGAATGCTTCAGGGCAGTTACAACTAAGATGGGAAAGTAATGTCATGTATTGGACTAGTGGAAATCCGTCTGCTTTGAACCTCAGTGCTGTTCTTGTATCTAATGGAGTTCTGCAACTTGTGAACCAGACTTTGGAACCCATTTGGTCTGCCTATGGAGAAGATCATAATGATACTGTAGATTTTCGGTTACTAAGGCTAGATGTTGATGGTAATCTGCGGATGTACTCGTGGGTGGATGCTTTGAAATCTTGGAGATCAGTTTGGCAAGCTGTTGAGAATCAGTGCAATGTCTTTGCAACCTGTGGCCAACATGGCGTCTGTGTTTTCAATGCGTCGGGTTCAGCTCTATGCCAATGCCCATTTAAGATAACAGCTGATCCTAACTCAAAATGTTTCGCACTAGATTGCACCAAGGGTTCTAATGTGAACGAATATAACAATACATTTCTTTATGAGATTTATCCACCAAGTGATTCTGTTGTCCTAACTAGTTTGCAGCAATGCAAGACCTTGTGCATGAGGAATCCGATTTGTACGGCTGCAACCTTCACAAATGATGGAACTGCTCAATGCCGAATGAAAACCACCCCTTATTTTTCTGGATATTCAGGCCCCTCTTTAAGTTCAATATCTTTTATTAAGTCATGTAATGACCCATTGGCTGTTAATCCCAACATTGTTGCATCTTCTTCAGCGCAATCTCCAGCTAAGAACTCTTATAGATTTTGCATTCCTTGTCTAATAGGAGCTACCTCAGGTACATTTGTTCTATTTACTGCAGTTCAATTAGTGCTTGGCTGCTACTTTTATAGAAAAAGAAATTTAATTTGGAAGGAAGCTGCCTTAGCCTATATGGGCAGCAACTCAAAGGGTGTAATGGTGCTGTCCTTTGCTGAAATAAAGGACATCACAGGAAATTTCAAGCATCAAATTGGGCCAAAAATGTATAGAGGTGTGCTTCCAAACCAACAGCCAGTTGCAATTAAGGACTTGGAAACAACAATAGAAGAAAGAAAGTTCCGGGTTGCTGTTTCAAAAATAGGAAGCATACATCACAAAAACTTAGTGAAGCTTAATGGCTATTGTTGTGAGTTAGGTCAGCGAATTTTGGTCTATGAGTATGTTAAACATGGTTCTTTGGATAAGTATTTAGAAGATGATGAGTTGAGTAAGAGATTGACCTGGAGAAGAAGGATTGGCGTATGTTTAGGTGTGGCAAGAGCTATTTCTTATTTACACACAGGATGTAGGGAGTTTATAAGCCATGGAAATTTGAAATGTGAAAATGTATTATTGGATAAAAATTTTGAAGCGAAGCTGAGTGAATTTGGCTTGGGGATGGTTCATTCTGGGGCATCAAGTGTTCGAGAGAAAGATGTGGAAGATTTTGGCAAGATGGTGTTGATTTTAGTAACCGGCTGTTGCAGAGTTGAGGATGTTTGTGAGTGGACTTATAAAGAATGGATTGAGGGACACCCGGAGACGGCAGTCGATAAAAGAATTGATGATGAGGTTGATATACAGGAGCTGGAGCGAGCGTTGAGAATTGCATATTGGTGCCTTCAAACAGACAGACGAATGAGACCTTCGATGAATGAGGTAGTGAAGGTATTAGAAGGTATATTGACAGTGGATCCCCCACCACCTCCTTTTGCTGGCCAGAGGTCATGAGCAGAAGAAGAACCATTATAGTCAAGCTCAGAATTATAGGTTCATTTAAACTATGATGAAACTAATCTTTTTTTGTTTTCTCCGTTTCAATCCTGTATAGTAGGACTAACTATGCATGGCAGTGACAATCTGAAACCAATTTAAAGGCATGCCATTTTTTTTCCCCAGATGGGGTCAAGATAGTAGAGTACTTTGAGAAGTTAGTTCCAATGAGATCTTCCTAAACTGAAATGTTCAGCTTCTTCTGCATTCTTTGGATTTTTACTGCAGCAATTTATATTGGGTCCATTTTTCGCTTTCTTCTCATTGATTATGTTATCCAATATAAACATAAATTCTCTAATTTTCTCTGCTGTGGACCCTCGTTTTATTTTTTCTTTAATTAGTAATATTTATGTAATTCCTGATGATAATTATTCATGTTACTATAAGTTTAAAGTGAAATCAGGATTGCTGAGATGTAAGAAGCAGTAGGGGAGCTTCTTGTATGACAAATGTACTTGCCAAATTCAGGAAACTATGCTGGAATGGCCAGTTGCAGAAAAGAACTGGAGGTGAATGAAAATTTTTTGAAGGGAAAGTGACTTATCAAATTGATCAATTCTTGATCTCATGACCAAAATTTTTTGTCCCGTTTAAGAAGGGGATGGTTGTGTGAACTCTAGGTCTGGGCCCGTGAGTATGTGGTATAGGCTATCCAGTTAATAGTTTTTTCATGGATAATGGGTTTAGTGGCCTTTGGTTTCTACTATATCGACCAAAAGCGGAGAAAACAAAGTAAAGCGGATGTTAGTATTTTGCTTAACCCTAATGCATAAGATTCTTTGTATTCTTAATTTTATTTTTATTGCATTCTAAAGTTTTCGAAAGACTCATATCTCTCAATGAAAGTTGTAATTTTTGTTATAAATAAAAATTCTTACCTTCAATCTCAAAAGTGTAAGCCTGCTATTAAAAATTACACCTCAAGGGGTATAACTACAAGTATAAATGAATAGAGGCGATTTCAAAATTTGGCTCGAAAATTAATGACCCTGAAAATTTTAGACATGAGCTCGGTTCGAGTTTTTGAAGCTCAATTAATATATTATATATAAAAACTCAATAAGGTTCAATGAATTTTCGAACTGATCATCATTAGATTCGAACTTCGAGCCTAGCTCAAATAGCTTGCGAGCCAACTTGGTTCATTTACATCCATAAGTGTAACAAATCTCTTGAAAGCTTTAAATTATTATAGAGATAAAATTCCAAAGCTCAAGATTAATTTTATGTATTAGACCATTTTGCTATGATAAAATTAAATATAAATATTTTCAGAGACTGAATAAGAAATTAAAATAAAAAAGAAAAGAAAAAGGAAGGGTTTGATCATATGATAAATTAAATATGGACGGCTAAATGTTAACCTCAAGTGTCTACTGTGCAAAACAATGGAGGGTAAGATTACCGAAAATGCAAAACTAACATAACATGCATGAATTATCAAGTTAACTTGTGCCATCTCCTTCGATTAATCTTGACTGGTGAGTTTAGCTTTGTGTCTGAAATATTCCCGTCACATTAATCAAGTTAAAACTTATACGCTTGATCTTTAAAAAAAAAAGTTTGAATTTTTGAATTTTTTTTAAATTTGACTAATATTTTTAATTTTAATTATCAATACCTCATATTTAATTGTTATTATCAATTTTGACTTCTGTTTAGAATCTGACTAGGTGCAGTCGATTGAAGAAACATATTTGGTAGACCTTAGGATTGTTGACGGTGCGAATTACTCGTTGAAAGTTGATGAAAAGTCTGTAGGTTGTAAATCCATATTAGAGTTTTTCAAGTTTTGATGGGATGAGAAAGAGATTATCTTAACAATGCAGCCGAAGAATACCAATGTGGATATGAGCTAGCCTATCATTGAGCCAATTAATAAATTCTGAAAAAATGACTGTAGTTGACAAAGAAAAATAAATTCCAAGTGGCATTTCATAAACTTAT
This sequence comes from Jatropha podagrica, assembly GCA_947857235.1. Classification (NCBI taxonomy): domain Eukaryota; kingdom Viridiplantae; phylum Streptophyta; class Magnoliopsida; order Malpighiales; family Euphorbiaceae; genus Jatropha; species Jatropha podagrica. The sequence continues at coordinate 153,336 of CANUEP010281468.1, read as the reverse complement.
GCATAAGGCCTATGCTGGCCTGTGTATATAATTTGGAAATCATTGCATCACTTTTTAAAACATTATTCCTAAAAGTTTGCATATAATAATTTCCTTCCTGAAAAACGGACCAATCTTATCAAGATTTGGTAGAATTTTTGAATAATTTGGGTATTTTAGTGGTAGCAGTTGCTGCTGCTGTTGTAACATTATTTTGGATTTACTCATTACATGCATAAATTTTCAAGATTTCAACAACTTATTAAATGGGTATCTTGGAATGTTTCTGTTGCTTTCTTCTTGCAAAGTCCTCCAAGTTTCAAAACTACTATCAGCTCTTTCTTAGCACTTGCTCAATTTTCATATTCAAAGAATTTAGAGATATTATGTCTATTTATTACATATAAAATATGAATAAAAATTATTAATTTTCTGTTTTTTTTTCACAATTATACACTTAATAAAATATTCAGTCACTAAGATACACCAAACCTGTTTTGCTATTTAAATAAACAGCCATATGAAAAATCCATATATGCATGTGCAACTTAACATCTCAAAAATGGAACCTTCAAATACGAGAAAAGCAAGATCAGGATTCAAGAAGCAAGAACAAGAAGTTGTTTCAAGAATTAGCAAAGACATTACACCAGTGGATCTTCCTTGTTCTTGGAACTCCGAAGATGATGAAAAGAAGGGTTCCTCCTGTTCTACACCAAAGGCTCAAAGATTCAAAATACCAAAGGTCTTGTCATGTCCACCTGCTCCATTGAAAAGAAGGGTTTCTCCTCCTAAGTGCTCTTCTAATAATAAGAAATTATCTTCTTCTGTTACCTTTTTTGCTCCTCCTGAAATAGAGCTCTTCTTCTTCTTTGCATTTAATAATATCCAAGATTTTAACCGTCCCGTATCCGATATTCACCGGCCCGCTTAAGAGGTAAATTCATAAAACGGCAAAACGTTCTTTCTCAAGTGTTTAAAAGGATTCCATGTCTAGAATTGAGAATTTTTATTGCTCTGAATATTAATATTGTACTCCTCTTAAGCATATATACATACATAGACATATATAATATTATTCTTCTTATTATGCATCTTATAAAGGATCGTCTTTTTCCTGCTTTCCTTACCATTATTTTCCTTCAATTCAATAAAATTAGGATTTAGGGAAAAACAAAACAAATGCTTAATCAATAATGGCCCATTTATTACTTATATGTAGAAAAAATTATTAGGTTCAATTTTCACTAAACACGTCTACAGAAAGAGGTAAAAACTGTGACTGATCTTCAACTGAATTAGGCGGATTTTGATAATAGAATTCGGAAGCGAGGGAAGTGAGTCCGCATACTGCACCATTTGGTCAAATTTCAAGGGTAAGAAAGGAAATTAGCGGCTACAAACTTTCAGGAGGGAAGTAGTGATTCTATCAAGTGACTGGTTTTTTCATTAAAAAAAAAAAAATCAAGTGACCAGTTTCAATTTCAATTGTTTTCTTTATATATTATTCCATCATTTACATTTTAATAGCAGCAATTGATTATTTCACAATAATTAAAACATGTTAATTTTTTAAAAGTATATAATAAAATATGTAAATTGCCATTTTTAAAATTAAAAATTTTCTATTTAATTTTGCTACAAAAAGCTTAATAAATATATAAAATTAAAAAAAAATTCATATACTTTCAAAATTTTAAATCAACACTTAAAATCAAATAAGGTTAAATACATATTTATTGCTATAAAAATGAGACAAAGGAAATATCTATTATTATATGTTAAATACATACTTTAACTCTTGAACTTCGATAAAAAAAAAAAATTATGAAACACTAGACTTTAAATTCAACCTCGTGACATTTTAAATATCACTTTTTGTAATAATTTTATATATTCTTATACTAAAAATAACAATTTTTAAGATATTGACTTTTATGCAAAATTTAAAAAATCTAGAAAATCCAATTAATGGCAGTATACATGAAATAATAATGCAAAGAGGCAAAAATTAAAAACTTAACGGAGTAAATACAAATTAATATAATTATATATATTAAAATGTAAAGAATCATAAATTAAACATTAAAAAAATTCAATTGGTGCAAATACCAATTACCTATTACAGATTCGCCTCCTAATCATTGCTGTGAATTAGCAGAGAAAGAATAATTATTCAATATGTATTTAACTGATTTATTTTTATAAATTAAAATATTTAATATATTAAAAATAAATATTAAGTGAACGTAATTAAGATCGGATTGACTTTTAGATACCCGTGATTACAGTATAAAAGAAAACATCAAAAAAAAAAAAAAATGTATATTGAATCAAGTAAATGACACGTTGATGTCTTTCTATTTATTCAATCAAGTAATTTTGCTCTCTAATTTTCAGCCGCTAACGTTATCATCGGTAAGACTATTGTGAGTGCTTCAATTTTTGTCTTTTAGTTAAAAAAAACATCTGTCCTCTTTTCCTTCCCAAAGCTTCGTCAGTCATACCACGTGGCTCCTTTGTAGACGTTCTTGAGGCGGCTTACAGTTTACTCCGTGTCTCTTGGGGGACACGTGGAAGTCCACGTCGCCATCCTAGAGATCCGTGCGTGTTTTGTCGCGTAACGCCTGGTACAGAAAAAAAGTGACCGTTCCGTTTGCTACCAATCGCCACGACAGCGTTACGCCGTTAAGGGTTCGTTATCTCACCAGTCATCACCCACTTTACTGTTTGCGTCGACTGAAATTGACTACGTGGCGCTGGTTTAGTGACTCAGTGGGGCCCATACTTATATTCTTTCTGGAGGAATAGGGACCACAGGTTGACACGTTTCAAGCCATAAATAGAAGTTGAAACTTGAAAGGTTTAGGAGATTCGGATGGGACAATTAGCATTATTGATTTCTTTTCTTATGGACGAGTTTATCCTTCCACATAAGAGCTTTTTGTAAATTTATTTAGTTGATATTATTAATAATTTAAATTTTGGAAAAATATAAAATAATTATGAGAACTTACAATTAGAAAATAATATATTTTAATTTAATTATATTAAAATTTATAATATATAAAATTTTTTATAAAAAATTAAAATGTTGATTATAGCTTCATAATATTTTTCTTCATTTAGCAAAAAAAATTTTAGTAAGTGAAAATAAAATTTGTTTTCTGATAATAAAAAATATGAGTGTCTAAGTATGAAGATAATGAATGTTTTTATCCCAAAAAAATTTTAGTACCAACAAAATAAATTTTGAAAGCACTCCAATGCTATTTAAAAATATTTTATCCTTTCTTTTTATACAATATTTACTTTTTTTTTAATTATAATTATACAAATAGTGATTGATCAGCGAGAAAATGATTGAGATTCTTTTAAATAAAAATTCTTTCCTAAAAATTATAACAGCCGTTGATTATTAATCAGTGGTTGTTTATATATTCATTTAAATTAGAAATATTTAATAAAAATAATTATTTAATTAACTATTTAATTAAACATAAAAAAATATTAGTTATCTCATCAGTTGAATTCAGAAGAAAACATAATAAATATAATTATTAAAAAAATTTAATTAGCGTTAAAACACTAATCATTAGGATGCTTAATGTTTCATAAAAACTTTCGAAATGTTAAAAATTATTTTAAAAGTTGTGTTTTCAAACATGATCGAATCTTATCAAGCTATTTATATTTATTGGCTTTTAATAAATTGAAAAGAATAGAGGGATAATTTTAATCTTTCATCATCACTAATAAATGGAAATTGACCATTGGCGACTTTTTTATTTAATTTAACATAATAAAAATAAAAATAAAAATAATTTAATTAGCTGAATTTAAGAGAAAAAATAATGATTATAATTTGTTAAAAATTTAATTAAAAATTAAACACTAATTATTAGAATGTTTAATGTTATGTAAAAACTTACAAAATGTTAAAAATTAGTTTGAAAGTTATTTTCGAATATGGTCTAAGTCTATCGTGTGATTTATATGCACAGGATCTTCTAATGAATTGAAAAAATATAGAGGGGTAATTTCGTCATCACGCGTAAATGGAAAATTGGAACTTGACGATTGACGACATTAGGAAGATAAATCGGTCTCCCACTCCCAAGTGTCCGTTAACCCCTACGTTTATCAGCAAGTATATTCAATTTCTTTCTCTTCTCTTCCTTCAAATGCTTGCTCTGCGCACACTCTTCCTACCAATCTGTCCTGTCAAAGATGAAAGTTATAATTCATAAATCGAAGAAGAATTAGAAGGTCTTTCTTGAGTTGGTAATTCTCTCTTCATTGATGGTTGCTGGTTGTTCAAATTTTGGGAATCATAGTTTGAATTCTGTTGCTGTGCTTCTTTTTCTTCCTCTTTCTTTTTCTTTTTTCTTGTTGCAATTGTAACTTCTTCGATCATTGTTCTTAGGTATGGATGACACTTTTGTATCTGAGAATGCATGCATGTATATATTATATAAGTGTGAATATTTGTTTATGTCTTGCATGGATAAGTGCATATCATTTTTTTTCTCGTTATCCAAAATATTAGATATTGAAGATTCCATGACAACAACAAAGAAAAAGAAGGAAAAAAAAAAAAAGAAAAGAGAAAAGTAGGAGAAGAGTAAGTTATCTGATGAGGTTATTTTTGCCGAGATTTTTTTGGTGATCTTTGAAAGATTATTAATTTTATTGATGTTATATCTCATTTATGAGCAGTGGTCCTTAGACCTGTATTTTATATTTAGAATCTCACTTGTACGAAGGATTTATGAAGTTGGAATTGTACAAATCAATGGAATAAGAATTCTTAACGGATAAGATGTGTTAAAATTCATGTAATTCAACTTTTTATGCTTTTTATGTGTAACTGATTCCCAAATGTCTCATATCATACATTTATTTATTTATTTTTAGTTTGAATAGCCCGTCTTTTAGAAGAATTTTTTCATTGAAATAGCACTGGAAAAGATACATCGTCAGCCAAGTCCTTGCACGTTCTTGCTCATATTGTTTAGTTGATGAGCTTAAGAGGCTCCATTAATTAGGATTGAACTGGATCAAACAGAGGTTTGCTTGAAACCGTATTTATTAGCTTAATTCTGGTTTGCCCTTGATAAAATTTAGTTGGGTTTTCTGCCCTTGAAAAAATAAATAAATTATGATATATTTTCAATAAAAAACCACGCATTCATAACATTGATTTGATTTATTGTTGTGATTGTTAGTCTATGCTAAATCCCATTGAGAGAGTACATGAAATCAGTGCTATCTGGTATCCTTTATGTATAACACATTTGCGCTGCAGTATGCCCAAGTGACTTCTCAGTACGTGTTTTTTGTTTTGGTTGTAGGCAGGCAGCAGATCTGGAATTTTTCAATTTCATATAGTAAGAGGCATGCAAATGAACTCTGATGACAATAAAAATTCAAAATTATATTTTAATAGCAATAGAATTTGTACACCTACTTCCAAACCTTGGTGGCATAGCATCGGGCATAATGTTGTCTTCTCAGACATGATAGAGGAAAGCGCAGCAAATTTTTCTCTGTCAAAGTACATGGATGGTTTTGTAGGGAAATCTGGCAAATCACAAACTAACTATCTGTTGGCAAAGGGAACTGATGCTAGTAAAGAAATGTTCACTATTTTGCCACAATCAGGTAACATTGAGTTGTGTGTATGAGACTTGTCCTATTGAAATATTTTTTAAATGCTAAGCTTTATGGACATATTCGAGTTTAATTTGTTATTCTGTTTATCATCAGCTTCCATTTAATTGAGATGAAAAGAGTTAACTATCATGATAAATTGCTGAAATGTTTTCACTGAAAATGACGGTGAAGTCATTATTAATTGACCAGCAATGTTACCTTTTAGTTTTAACAAGTTATGTTTTGTTTATTTTTCCAACGAACATTTGATTGGTGGCATTTGCTTATTATCCATTTACAGACTTTCATGGAAATAAATAAATAGGAAATCGGCCAGAAAATAATCCGTCATTCTAGAGTCCATTTTTCCAAGATTTGAAATTGGCCGGCCAATGCTAGCTGCTCATAGTTTAACTATGATTATATAAGATGCTAATATTTTCTGACTGGATCAATACTACTCTAGGGTATTTAGAGGTAATATATATCCATGAAATATTGCTACTGCATGATATAATGTAAAAAATTGGGAGCCTATGTGTTCATTCATGTGTGAATTCTTTTTCATATTTATATTTGCACATGTAAGCATGCATATGAAGATATTCAATGTGTGAACGCTTGCATTTTTTAACCATATAAATTATTGTGCATACATATGTTACTTGCATGAGTTGAATGCAAGAAGACAGGAAGTATGCTTGAAGTTGAAAGCATGTTATGAATTGATGGCTATACTCATTTTCTGATCCGATTGAAATTCTGGAAGGACCGCAATTGTTGGTTTGGTTAGCTTCATTTTCATCTCAGTTAAGGATAGGCAGAGTGCTGACTTCGTTCTTATGTAAATTAGCTTACGTGTATTGTTCCAATCACATAGCTCAACTTTGTTCCTATGGAATGTTTGTTCCTATATGTATATTTTTTTGTTAACTTCAGCAAAACTACAGTACCATAGCTGTTTAAAAGCTGTTCATTTAATTACCTTATATTCCCTCTCAATTCTCTGTACATTGGATGACCGGTTTTTTAAATAAAGAATGTTTCTTATGATTCTTGGAGTAAATAGTGACGTTCTAAATGATTCAATTGTTTAAGGATGGCTAAGCAGAAGGTATATAATCCGTATTATGATACTGATAGAAATATTCTTTCCATTGACAGATGGGAAATATGGAGAACAACAGCCTAACTCACAGCATTCTGTATCCATTATGTCTCCAACAATGGTTGAATGCCTTGCACCACCTACCCAACCAGATCTTGATGGATACTCATTTGTACCTCACTCTGTCTTTCACCGGTGCATTAGCTCATTTACATTTCGTTGCATAGCTATCCTGTCTGCATTTGATTTGGTTGTATATGTAAACTTAAAATGGTGTTTTCTTTGGTATGTAGCCTTTTTTTATTGAGTTTTACTGCAATTTCCCTATAGCAGCGTCAGAGTTGAAAGTGAATTTGTTTTTCTGGCATGTGTCACATATCCCTTTTCAGATCCGTAATCCATTATGTCAGGAAACTTTTGCTGTTCATGGACCTCAGTCTCTGGATTGCAACTAGGAGCAAATTTGAATTTATATAAAAATCACTTCGTGCTTGGTCTGATATGGGTTCAGGTACCCAATTAGTTTCAATTTCTCAGTTAATGTAAGTTTTGCTCACTTGGATTTTGAATTCATTATGTCATGTAGGTCAATAAGAATTTGTTTCCTAATAGAGGGCGCTAAGGTAGAAAAGAAAGATCGATGGTTGACTTGTACTTTGTAATTTTCCATTGAAGGTTGTAATGGAGAAGAGACTCGCTTAGAATAAAAGACGTAGCATCTAAGCTGAAGAAAAGATTACTAGCAGATTAGGGGTTGTTGAACCAGTTTTGGCATCTTTTTCCGGACTTTAAATTAGAATGCGTTGGGTGCAATGTAGTATAATAGCAGATGCCACCAGAAACTTTTTACAAACGGAAAGCAACCATAAGGTTGAATTTTGTGGATTGGAGGTCACTGGTTAAATCCATGTAATAGTGTAGTGCAATGCTGTTTCCACTGAAGCTTTTGAGAGGGTGAGTGCAAGGGTAAGTGTTTCTGTAATTTGAAATTGGTGTCATCTGTCCAATGCACATTTAGAGCTTGTGATGTGGGAAGCTTCTTATACTGGGATATCCGGATAACCCCTCTGTGTAGGTTTTCTATATGCTTTTTTGAGGTTTGGATCACTGAAGTGTGTTGTTGCTCGACTTGCAGAAGGTGCTCGAATCTCTAAGCTTGTTCATTGACTGAGTGAAGCTTTATAATATATTTCTGTATCTTGCATAATTTAATTTGAAGTTTGGAAGTCAGTAATGTGAATCTTCTTGCTTGTCTGTGTCTTTCTGTCTCCACATGCACACAGCACGATGTACTCTCTTACATTTATTTCCTTATACATAGTGGCTTCTGATGTTTCTAGAATAGTGACTTAGATATTCAAGCCAACGGTGTTTTCTTGCATATTTGGGTTATGATCTGTGGCTGTTTAGTGCATATCTATTATTTGTTTGGTTGCTTAAAAATAATCGTAAAGTAATGGTGATCATCCTATTACTTTATATTTTGGATATAATTCCTTTTACACAATTTATATAATCATGATTAATTGTGAACCATTTTTACTTTCACTGTACCGTCAGAGCTAGATAAACTATAATGATAGACATTATATAATACATTGATTTCATTTCGAACTACATATTAGAATAAAATGTCATTGCATTTGATGACTGTTCCTGTTAAATTCTTGTTCCCATTGTATCCTAATGGACAAAACCTACTATGCTAACGAACTTGTATTGTATTGATTTAGGTTCATTCGCATCTTGGACCCTATAACGCTAGAATGGTGTTGCCTCTTGAAATGACAGAAGAGCCTGTTTATGTTAACGCCAAGCAGTATCATGGCATTTTAAGGCGAAGAAGATCACGTGCTAAGGCTGAGCTGGAAAAGAAACTAATAAAAGTTAGAAAGGTATATCTTTGTGCTTCTCCATCCTTTTTAAGTTTAGCGATTTTAGGTTTTACTAATTTCATTTGTTTGCGCGCTTTTTAGTTGCTAATTCTGCATAAGTTTTGTGGTATGGTTAAAGAAATTATCATGCTATTGACATGAACAACCAGGAATGCTCGATATGAACGCTACTGCATACAAATTAATTTCATGCTTTGGCTTTTGTTTTTGTTTGAAGAAAGGGATGCGGAGGGGTGGAGGAGATGTAGGTTGCACTTATGTTTTAGCGTGCAAATATAAAAGCTTAGTTAACATTGATAAAGAGAGGGAACAAAACGAAGATGATGGTAAAAATAATGAATTTCGTCTTTGTATTTCAAAGCTGCATGCATGGCAGTCATTAAACAGGAGAACTGACTAACAATCGATATTCTGCTATTATGAGATAAATAGTGTTGCCCTGTAAAACATGAAGTTCTTTTGAGTATTCTATTTCTTTTCCTGGAAGGATAAATTTATAAAACTTCGTGAAGTATTACCCTAAGTTATACTTGACAACACTTGAATTAAATCAAAACCAGATATTCCTGATTCTTTTCCTCTACTCCAATATCATCTTGATAGTGGGAATGTTTTTTATCCTCACATTGTTGTTTCTGGGGTGCTACAGGTTTAATATTTTGTATTGCTTACTGAAACAGTTGGTGGTAAGTAATGGTCCACCCACGCTTTTTTTTTTTTTTTGTCAGTTACTATTGGGTATTTCTTTGATAATCTGAACAACTTTCCAAATATTTATCGTTCACCAATTGTGTTTCTTCAGAAAAAATGAAAACAGTGGAAGTGGTAGTTTTTTGTTTTTGGCCATATCATTTTTGTATTTTATTTGTATGTATTTTTTGTCCTCTGGAATATGGATTTGTTTAAATATAGTTAGCAATAGTGCTAATGAAGTGTCATGGAGAGGTTATTCGTTTAGGTTGAAGGAACTGTGGCTACAAGGACTGGAGCAAAACAGTTCAAAAAAAATAATGAAATAAAATAAAAATTAAAGCAGCAAGTGAAAGTATGCTAGTCCTTTGGTTGTCAAATTGGAATATGCAAGCCAATGGATCTTCCAAATTGCCTTGGCACTAATTGGTATCTGAAGAGACTAAATAAATATGAAACAAATAAATGAAATCTGCCATTGTTGTTTGCATGTCGTTGCATCTGTACTGAGAAAAGAAAAAAGCAAATGTTGTCATATGGTCAAATAAAAAAACTAGAACCAAAATAAAAAATTTCTCCCCTTATCCGATTGGGGAAAAGATTTGCATCCTTCATATGATTTGCATCCTTCATATGTTTAGTTCAACTGAACTTTATATTTATATAAACCGAGTTACAGGAATTTGTATAAGATAAAGAGATGGCTTAAACATTTGTGTTATGTGGTTTGTAGGAGGCACATGCGTTTCAAACAAGTTGCGTCCTGATCATTAGGTTTATTGAGGAATTGCTTAACATGACATGGTGTATCTATGGCTTATATCAAGTTATAAACAATACATTAAATTTAATTGGTACTAATTTCTTGGGAAACTTTTTTATCTTTCCAATGTCTAGCATAAGTTTGATTTTTTGACTTGGAAAGAAGTATAATATTCTCTCCATCTGAGGATATTGCTTTAAATTAAATTGTTCGAGTCCTAGCTCAATCTAAAAGTTAAATGTTTCGTATTTTTGTTGTGTTCTCTACAGCCTTATCTCCACGAGTCTCGACATTTACATGCTTTGAGAAGGGCAAGAGGTTGTGGAGGCCGCTTTCTGAACACTAAGAAGCTTGACAATAATGCTGCTGACAAGGTCAACAACTTTAGTGAAACTGTTGCAAAACCTTCCATAAACTCATCAAGAACAATACTTGCGCCTGTCAACTCTTCCAAGAATGCGGATTCATCAACAGGTAATTGTACAATAACAGAAACCTATTCGCATGAACAAATCCCACAGCAAAACTACACTAGTGCAAATAGTAATGGGTGCTACCAATACTTTGCTGAATTTCAATTATCAAAACATCATTCTAATTCAGACAGGATTGTGGAAGAAAGGGATTGCAACATGAAAGAATATTGGTGATTGGACAACCATAAGCAAGTTCTATGCTGACCACTCCATGCTTGTTTCCTTATTTTGAAGATATTATTAGCTTCTCCTACTCATTTGGCGGGGTATCAAGTATCAACCTTCGTCGCTATTTATATATATTTGTGGTCACAGGCAAATCATTCTTGGCTTTTACCTCTGGTTCATGTTCTTGGAAGGCTGCAGATATATTTCTACTTTTGCTTCTGCTTAATCTGTTATCTGCATGCAACAATAGCATAGAAAGTGAAGACATGCATAGATTATCATTTCTGTTATGTCTCTGTTTGTTCGGTTTGAAGAAAGAAGGATCCGAAAGGATCAATCTTTCTTTTAGTTGTTGAATCTTTCTTTGATCGATCGATATGTGATATTCCGATTCTTATGTTGAAGCTCCTTATTTTAGCAATGTTTTACACTTAATTTGGGTTTGCATATTGTCTTCTGATTGTAGGAAGCATTTGCCTGTATTATTTCTTTGAGGTGGACGAAAGTTCTCTGCGTTTCTTGCCTTACAATTGAACAATACTATTAGATACTGTATATTGGTACTATAAATTGTGTTCAATTGTAAGAACTACGAATAACATTGCATTCCATCCTGACGAGGTATTTAATATTATAGGCATTAGAGAGCTTTTATGTCATTTAACTACGAAATATTTCGATGGGATTAAATTGTCAAAACGCGTTTTCATGCTTCTCTTTTCCAGCGTCAGGGTATGTTGCTTTGGACTGAGGTATTATTTTTGGCTTAAGCGACAAGTCGTCTGTTCTGGAGTTAAGATTCGTTAAGTGTCTCTGGATGCTTAGAAATTAAATTATGAAACTAACACTCGAAAGAAAAAAAGAAAGATCTCAAATATTGTAAATAATATTCCTTTAATTTCCATAATTGAAAATTAAGATATTATTTCGTCAACAGAATTCTTATACATAATTTATAATATGAGAATGAGAATTTGTAACTATCAACCACAATTCCAAAAGCAGTAACAAGCATATTTTGCTGTAATTACATTTCCAACGCATGTCCCTCCAACTTGGTTGTGTCTTTCATAGCATTTTTTGCCACAATCCTCAAGCTTACAACCCCTTGGATATAACTTTTCTTGGCATCTTTTCTGTGCCTTTGCTTCTGCCACCATTGATGCTCCTGCAACAGCAATATTATACTTTCTAATTAGAATTAATCAAAGAGAAAGGAGTAGAGAGAGAGAGAAAATGGTTTTTTCACATTAAAATTTGCCATCTCAAACCTGAAATGATAAGGAAAAGGATGAAGAAATGGTTGAATGAAGGATTTGCCATCTCAAACGACTTCTTCTGCCTATTTTTCTTTCTTGGATTGTAGAAATATTGTGTATAGTGCTAGAGTCATTTATGAACATTATGTTATATAGTAAGAAAATCTCTTAAATATCGATGCAAAATCTTTTAATTTTAGAAAAAAATTGTCTCTATGATGGATTAAATTGTTTATTTCAAGAAAGTTGAAACAAGAAATGCACAAAACAAATATCTTTTCAAGTAGCTTTTAGCGTTTTAACCGGTTTTTAGAGTAATGTAAACTCACATAACGTTTAATTTTATAAAACATTACTCAAACAACTACCAACTAAACGCTGATAAAATAACTAAAAACCACAAAAACAACTAATTTTATCGACCAAATCCTAAAACATGTATTAATTACTCAAACATCATATTTTAGAATTAAATATAAAGAGAATCACAAATAAGATTATGAGATTGGACTAACTAATCTTATCCTTAATAGAGTTAATTAAGGAAATCTTGTTTGATTATATATATTGTATTCATGTTGGAGGCTACTAAATATGTAGAAGAGAAAAAAAAAAACACAACAACTCCTCACCCAAATTGGCAAATGCCATCTCTCAGTTTTTAGTTTTTTGCCTTTGTTAGCGAAAAGTAGTAAGACTTTTATGTTTTAAATTTTAAATATTACTAATTAATGAATAAAGAAAAAGTTTAATCAATATATTGTTTGGATGAACTGTTCTTTCCCTTCTCAAATAAATTCAAATTACTTTAGATAATAATTTAATTAAAATAATTTCCATTTCGGATGAGCTAATGTCATTTTTTTTGGTTTCTAAGCTAAGAATTTGCTTTAATCAGGCAATAAATGAGTCTAATTTTGCATTAGACCCATAAGGAGAAAGTAATTCCAGTAGAGATTTTCTCATTAATAAGGATAAAAACTCGATTTTTCCTTTAGGGAAGTTAGTTTTTTTCACTCAAATTTTTTATCTTAATTTTGATATTTGAATTAAAAATTTATATATATATTATTTCAATGTATATTTTGCATATTATTTTATTGAGTTCAATTATTTATTAAATATTTTAATATGAATTAAAATATAATATTTGAGTTTACTTTTTATAATTTAAATAAATAAATAAATAAAAGCAAATAAGAACAACGAAGAAATACTATAAAAATAAATTCATTAATTAAATTAAATTGAATTTTATTTATAAAATTCAAAAAGAAGAGTATCAACCACAAGTCCAAACGCAGTGACAAGAATATTTTGTTGTTACTGTATCTTCAATGCAAATCCCACCAAATTGGTGGTGCCTTTCAAAGCATTTTTTGCCGCAATCATTAAGGGTACAACCAGTTGGATATAGCTTTTCTTCGCATCGTTTCTCTCCATTTGCTTCTGCCTCCATTGATGCAACTCCAACTGCAAAAATAAGGAAAAGGATGAAAATTTGGTTGAAGGAAAGAATTGCCATATGAAACTTCTTCTACTGCCTTACTGCCTACGTTTCTTTCTTGCATTGGCAGACTGCATCAAGCATATTATATAGTGCTAATCTCAATTATGAACATTGTTCTTTATGGTAAGAAAATCTCTCAAATAATCCAAACTACATATATGTGGATTTTCTTTTTTTTTCTTCTAAATTTTAGAGAAAATAACGAAAGTTTTCAAATACTAAATCGAAAACATAGTCTGAGATGCGTTCATTTCAAGTATAAATTGGATTATGAAATTTGATTAACTGATCTTATCCTTTAATGCAATTAATACTAAAGAAAAAGGTTTAATCACAAAAAAAAAAACATGAATTTATGAGTTTTTTTCAAATATGGCCAATACTTTTAATTTTATCAATCAATACCCTGTATTTATTTTTTTTATCGATTATGACCTCTATTTAGAATCTGTTAATATTTGCTGATGTGTCCGTTAATAAGGTCCAATTTTTTTCATATCACATTCACGTAGACGTGCCATGTAAGAAAATTAAGTTAAACATAAAAGGCTTAATTACCAAAAAAAGCTTGAACTTATGACTTTTTTTTCAAATTTGACTAATACTTTTAATTTTGTCCATCAATATCTTGTACTTATTTTTCTTTATCAATTGTGGCTTCCGTCTAGAGTCTGTTAATATTTACTGATGTTTCTTTGAATTTATATTTAGATTAACTTTCTTATATGACATGTCCATGTGGACGTAATTTGAAAAAACAATTGGATCTCATTAACGGACATATCAACAAACATTAACAGACTTTAGATAGAGGTTACAATTGACAAAGAAAAATAAATACAGGATATTGATTAACAAAATTAAAAATATTGGCCAAATTTTAAAAAAACTCATAAGTTTAGGATTTTTTTGGTGATTAAACCATTATACTCACACGATTTTTTTTTTTTTTTTAACTGTAAATTGTGACCACTAAATGAAAATGGATAACCAAGGAAATATTGTAAAATAAATTCTTTATTCATTATTTGAAACAAAGTATTTCATTGACTAAGTGAATATTGCAAACGTAACTATAAACCACACATCCAAATGCAGTAACAAGCAGATTGCTTTGTATTTGGATTTACAATGCACATTGAATCCTTTTGCTGGTGCCTGGCAATGCATTTTTGGGCACAATCATCCTGTGTACAGCCATTTGGATATATTTTTTCTACACATACTCTTGCTGCATTTGCTTCTTCTGCCACCTTTGATGTAACTGCAACAACATAATACTTTTAGATTATACTAAATTTATATTACTAATTATAAACAAATTCTTAACTTTTGGCTTTCTTTCTTTCTTTCTTTTTGGTTATAACCATTAGATATTTGAAACTGACTAATTTGTATTCGCGCAGAACAGACCAATAAAGGAACTTAACATAAAGGAAGAGTGATTAAAGGAACTTAACATCTAAGATTCGAACTCGATACCTTTGATTAAAGGAAGAGTGATTATTGTTTCCTCATCTCACCTTTTGAGAGTATTTTGTGCTATTCTTTAAAAATAAATTTTTTTTTAATATATTTTAGAATTTTATAATTAAATGTATAAATGATAAAGAGAATTGTGAAGAAAACCTGAAAAGATAAGGAAAAGGATGAAGAGTTTGTGCAAAGAAAGATTGGCCATCTCAAACCTCTTCTTCTGCCTGTGTCTATTCTTTCTAATTTGTATTGGCATGATTTTGCATCAAGAATATCATATATAATGCAAGAATCATTTATGGTCATTATTCTACATATGGCAAGAAATCTCTAAACTATATGTATGATTTCTTTTTTTTATTATTATTCATCATGAAGGTTAATGAGTCAGAATAACACTGCGGGCTACATACATGGGCAGCTCTCCTCTCGACGGTCAAGATAATTCAAACTTGAGACTTCTCACTTTTCACGTAAATGAGAAGATCAATCAGAATACATTTGATTGATACATATATAGTTTTTTTTTTTTTAATTTTAGAAAAATTGTCTATATATATATGATGGATAAAAAACATATACATTTGAATTGTGTTTAAGATGAAATGTCAAATTGAATTGTGTTAAGGGAGCAAATAACAAAAGCTTTAGATTCCTAACAAAAAAAAAAAAAAAAGGCATTTTCAAAAAAAAAAAAAAAACAATTAATAAAACTTATTCTATTCTAAGAATAATTAAAATTTTATTTTAATTCTCTATATTCTATTTTGGAATACAAAACTTATATTGTTTAAATTATGAAATTTTCTCTAATTGATAAGTAACGTAAGACTCATAGTCAAGTTAAGAAATTCAACGATGCTATACAAAAATTCAATAATATTATTTTCAATCGCGCGTGTATTGCAACGTCATTAATTTTTACATATTGTAGATAAATGTATTATAATTTATATTTTTTATTATAGAATAAGTTATTTGTAGAAAATAATTATAATTAATCAAATTAAATATTTATTAATAATAATAATAAAATATATTATATTCTGCCCATATTTAATATGTACCTTGTATAATATGATATAACCTATCTTTATTTTTTTTTTTTAACAAAAAAAAATTAACATCCTTTGGGATATTATATTCTTATCATATTTAATATACATCTTATTTAATATCTATCAAATATTATTACCATATTATATTATATTACCATATAATATGTATATATTACTATATTATTACCATATACATTATTTGATAGTATATTATATGATTTCGATTTTAAAATTGTTGATTCCAATTATAAAAAAGGTGTAATCGTACCATATTTTATATATAACTTATGCAATATAATTTATTATTTTATCAAATATAATTTAGATTTAAATAGCAAATTAATATTATCAATCAAAATTAAATTACTTTTATTTTTTCAATCAATCAAATTAAAATCTTTAATAATATTTTTGTCAATATATAAACTTAATATTGATAATCTCAACATTTCCTGACACATTCTCATTTCTATTTATTGTACAACTTATAAAATGATTTGGCCTAAAAAAATTAAATATAAACATTTTAAGAATTCTACCCTCATCCTATCTATAATAAAAATAGAATGTGAAAAATGGAAAAGACTTACCTAAATTGGGTATTGGACTCACCGATATACCAAAACGAAATGAATACGATCTATTGTTCAAATGATAATATTTTTAATTATACATTTAAAAAATAAAAATAAAACAGTAATATTTTTTTTAAAAAAAAAAAAAAGAAAAAGAAATTTTTAATTGATTGTTGTATGAGATAACCACACACTGAATGTAAACAAATCTTATTCCTAAAAACTTCTAATGAATATACTACAATTTTGCCAGTAGATTGTCAAATTAGGAAGCTTCTTGTAAATGGATGTGCCAAATTGAAAGAGGGGATTACAGAAGACACGTCATATTTATATACTGTACATCATGGGAAGCTATACAAACATACCCAATTCTCTTATCACTTTCAATTGGGTCCCTCCACGAGAAAAATTTTGGTAAAGTTTCCAACTTGCAAAACCCATGTAGTGAGCGCTTCTCTACCACTATTTATACCGTGAGCAAAAGAAGCTTCACCTTTTTCAGGAATATACACGTGGAATAATACAACACTCCAAAAATTTCAAAGTTGTATTAAAAAAATTTGTTTATAGTGATATATGGTCATAGAATATGTGAAGAGTGAAAAGTTTCGAGTTTAAATCTCGTAAAAATTATTGCTAATTTGATAAATATGATTGAAAAGAGAATACTATATATTAAACAAAATATATATTTTGTAAGATATGGGACGAAAGAGATAGATTTCTTTATACATTGGCCCACTTCGATAATAGAGAGGTCCCTTTCAATAGCTCAATTTGAGGCCCCACTCAAGCATGTTGTTGTGTCTACTGCAAATAAGACATGCCACGCCCATTTGAACATGTTAGGTCACTAATTTAAACGACACTATAAAAAATACGTTTAACATACTTAAAAAGCCTGAGATGGAGACATTGACCAACAAAAGAATTAAAATTTTACGAGATATGGTTTCTAATTTGCAATATGATTCCATGCTTCAAAATAAAGGAGCAAAGAACAAATATAGACGGCTTAACATAAAGTAATTGACAATCAGCTGATGAAACCCTGTGATTAAAGAATCTGGGCCAACCGGAAACGTGATTCGGAGTCCTATCCCATGTCTTTATGACCAGACTGTACTTTAGAAAAAATTCCCACCTAGAAGACAACTGGGGCAGTCTCAAAGCCAATCATAAACTGCAACACTCTATTATGGAGCCTGATATTAAGATTTGAATTTAAAAATTGGAAGGATCTTTCCTTCCACCCAAACACAACACTGAAAGGGCACATCAAAGATACAACCTTTTTCTATTGCATCTTTGTAAAGGCAAATCCTTTTTCTTTTCACTGTTCCCACAGATTCAAAATTTCAGTTCTTATATAAACAAAAATTGACTAGAAGTATAAAAAACGGCCATAAAAACACAGAAAATCTTGTCTTGAAGCATTTCAACAGATAAATAAAAAGCTAAATCTTATACTAAACGAGTTTGTAATGGATACAAATCATCTTGGTAGTACATTAGGTTGATCCTGATTTGCCGCACTAATTATAAATGAATCTCTCATTGCCCATTAAGGGAAATAGCAATTGTTCAAATGGCTAATCCAAGCCATCTCCTTTGTAAGACAAAGCAAAGAATGAGTTTCTAAAAAAAGGAAATGACAAGAACCAAGAAATGTGATTATTTGGCAAATTCACATCTAGAGGAGCTTTGTCACCATTTCATTCCCTTTCTTAGTTATATAAGAAAATATTGAATAAAATTAATAACTTGACGAACCAAGTTAGTAATCAATACGTGCTCCAATCGTTAGCTCAAGTGATTGATTCCATTCAATCCATCTGAAAATGAGTCAATGGCATTTACGTCAAGTCCTCTTGTCCGTCCAGGTGCCCCTCCCTTGAGTGACGATACATCCAAGACAATCCTGCTTGTTCCGCATTAAGAATCAAACCATTTAATCACTCAATTGGGTAGGGCATAATAAATTTGACCAAGAAATAAAAAAAAAAATCTCAAATTAATTGTTTCGAGAAGGAAATTCAAACAATGAAACTCACAAGCTCTTTGATGCTCTCTCTAGTTCTGGTGTTATGATGATTTTATTATCAATTTTTGATACTGAATGTTCGACAGGCAGATTAATCGCTTGCGATGCTGGATTAACATATTAAGAGATTAACGACATTTTTTACAGCATGAAAGAATCAATTATTATATAAACAACAGCACGTGAAAAAAAATACTAGAAATCTTACATGATTTCTGGCTAGCTACTGTAGTTCCATCAAGTCCCAGAAGTTCCTACACCAAATCAGTGGGACTATCAGAACATAAAGAACTCATTCAAACATAGACTAGGTACCGTAAGCAACAGAATATACCTTGAGCTTCTCATAACAATCCTCAAGTTTATCATTATACAAAATATGATCAAAGATGCCGGATGATTGTCCTTCTTCAATCTCTATCTTAGCAGTTCGGAGTCGCTTAAGAACCTGTTCCTCTGCCTCAGTCCCCCTATTGACACATCTTAGATCAGATAGGGCGCAATACTACACACACACACACAAACACTCGCTCCATCTATATATATAAATATATTAGTTTTCAATGGAAAGTTTTCACTCACCTTGCACGAAGTCGCTTCTCGAGCTCTTCCATTGAGGGTGGACAGATAAAGATAAAAATTGCTTCCAGAGAGCTAGCTCTCACAGATCTTGCCCCTTGAACATCAATGTCAAGAATGCATCTCTGCAGCCCAAATAAAAATGACAATGACCTGGACCAATGAGCTTCAACCAACAAAAGGACACTTGAAGTTCGCAGATTTAAATAACTTAACTTTGTTGAGAAGGCCTTTCTAGCGAGAAAAGGCCCTTTTCCAAGTTCACATTGAAAAGTTTTTTCTAATAGTCAACATACACATATATATTAGCCCCGAATGTCACAAAACATTCAACTGAATTATGCATGTTACAGTTGAGGTTAAGTATTTTCCTGCTTGAATTGGAAGCATTAAAAGATAGATAGTTTACATTATTCTATAGGTTAAAATGATCATCCTACTATAACAACATATTTTGTCTCTCAGTTCAAATACATAATAAAAGAGGAAGGGAGCAGCTTTTACCTTCCCTGAATCTGCAACCACCTCAACAGCTTCAATACTGGTCCCATAGAGGTTTCCAAAAACAGAAGCAAACTCAAGAAATTTCCCATCTTTTATCTCTTCCTCCATAACACTTCTCTCAATGAAATGATAGTGTACTCCATCCTTTTCCATAGCCCTTGGAGCACGGGTTGTGTGGCTTACAGAAAATCCAAACATGGAGGGGAATTCTTTCATGAGCTTTGATATTAATGTTCCCTTACCTACTCCAGAAGGACCGCTAATGACAACTGGCTTCTCGGCATTTCCACTCACACCCTTACTCCAGGCAACAACCTCTCTCCCCAGATTCTTTTTCTGCTCCCTAACATAATGAGTGTCCACCTGCAAATATTGAAATTTACATAATGTAAGCAGTAAACTAATCAATACTCCACCATTGTTTTTGTTCTTCCAACATATGAAACAAATTTCTTTAAATGATTTGTGAAAATTAAAAATGAAAGATAAATGCAATTTCAGTTTCCCTGATTAAATCTTTAGAAGTTTGGTTTCTAAAATACAAACCTCAAGAAACCAAATACAGTCATCTGGTGTAGATCCCTTCTTAATAATCAAAATTCGATCATCATTCAATGATACAGCCGAGTAACTTTTACATGGCTTTGGTTTTGTTCCCAGCACTGTTGGAATTTCCCTAACAAAGTAAATTCAATACAAGTTAGTAATCCAGTTCTTAACACTCCAACCCAAATAAATCAACTATCATTGGAAGAGCTATAAGCTCACCAATCCCCAGTAGCTTCATCAAAAATTCGAACTCCAACAGATAATGGGGATTCATCATCACTACCACCAATCACATACTGCCCAATTACATTTCAAAATTAGTAATGAGATGGAACAGATTAATCACCAAATACTAAAATGAATATTTAGAGAAAAAAGGCAATTCAATGTATCTAGTATTCATACTGTTTTATCTCGGATACTAATGGTTGTTTCGTAGTCCTTCGATTTTGAACCAAAACCATTCCTCTGATATCCATTCTGCAGATCATCAGCAACGAAAGCTGGGGCCTCTCCCTAATGACCAAAACAACATCCAATCATTAGATCACAATAAACAACTTCAATCATTCATATCTACATGTAATTACTATACAGAATTTTATCAGGTTTTGGCTATTTTTAATCCAACAAGTAAAAGTAACAAATAATTAAGAGCTCACCATGGAGAAACTATGCTCCAATACAAGATTAACCCTGATCAATGAACATGGAAAGAGAATAGATCAAATCAAAAGATTCATATTTCTTGATCTATCATTACAGGCATAATTACTGACTTGAAGTGACAAACTTGAGAAAAACAAAAACGAGAAATAGACCCCACAAGACATACACCACAAAATGCAAGAAACTTCCAAAAATGAGAGGAACAAAATGCAAATTAACTCAAAACCCAGATTTCCATTTAGTGTTCTAAATGTAAAACAACCATTCAGTCAAAACTACCCCTAATAAAGAAAATTAAAATTAAAAAAGGATATAAATATGGAATACATAACATTTATTGTCGCTTTTCCTCTAAAATCTCAAAACACACAAGTGCGAAACATTAAAAACAGAACAACAATCAAGAGAATGAGAGGCGTAGAAGCCAACTAACTAACAAGAGATGCAAGGATTAAAAGAGTAAATAACAGGGGCGAAAAAGAGGAAAATCCACCTGAATATAAACTAAAATCTACAGATCAAGCCATTGAAACCAATGAAAAATGCAAAATAAAGCGTAAGAAAAGCAAAAAGTTGAGACCCATGTATTTACCTGTATGTATAAGCAGAAAATTGTCTGAAAAATACAAGCTTTTAATGTTTAGAATGATGCTATTTAATAAAGGGGAGAGTCAATTTGTGTTCTTTTTGAAGGCTAAGCCTTTGTATTGATATTTTGTCAAATCAAAACAAACTTGGGATACAAGAAGAAGCTGTGAGACAATAGGAGAAGGCCTTTCTCATATTTGTAGGCGGAAGAGAGGTTTAGAGAGAGAAAAAAAGGTTTTAGAGAGAGAAAAGGGCCGGGGCGGTAGCTTGGCTTTCTTTGCTTTTGGGTCGCATTTAATTTACGCAACAACAAGACCGGCTCTAATTTTCTTGACTCGTGCGAGGTGCCCATGAAGCTTCTTGTTCTCTTTCTTGGTGTAATTACCGTTTAGTCCCTGTATTATGCTAGCTAGGACCTTGATTTTCCAAATTATATTATATAGTCCCTAAGTTTTGGTTTTGTTACACTAGCTAGGAAATCGGTCCAAATCAAGGGATTTTTTATTAGTAAAAAAATTAAAATGAAAAATAGAAAAGAAAAAAAAAAGAAAATTGGCAAGACAAAAATGCCCTCAAAAGAAAGAAAAAAAAACTTCCAAGTACTTCAACCTTTATCCCTAACTGCTAGAGGGACGTATGGAAAAGAATTTATGAGTCGTCTCCAATGGTGAGAGTTGAATTGGATAAGGATTTATGTGTAAAGATAATTGAAAATTTGAATAAGGAAAACTTTTTGAATCTAGCAGGGTTGAGGATTCGGTTATCCAAATTGAACCAAACCGAATTAGCTCGAATTTTGCTTATTAGAATATATCTCTGTGGTATCTAAATCTGGAACCAAATAGCATAACAACTATTTCAAATCAAATTAAATCAATTTATTCTATATGCATTTGATTTTGATATATAAATCGATAGTAACTGAATTTCTAAAATAATTATCTGAATTTAATTGCAATGAGTGAGCTTGATTCGATTCATTGTTAGAAACAACTACCGAAAACTACAAGAGTTTTTCCTATATCATAACTCTCTCATTGTATTAGAAAAAATCATTTTAATACTTTTATAAATCAACCATTATCTAATTTTAATTATTTAATTTTTTTATAGTATTTATAGCATATAGTTAATTATTAGAGGTTGTCTATTAATATGATAATTTATATAGTGTTATATCTAAATTATTATATATGATCTTAGAGATAATATGTATAAGATAGTGTAACAATGTTTATAAATCTTGTATTGAACCTCAATAAGTTATTATAAGGTCATCTATTAAAAAATTCTTGAATATCAAGCTTTGTCCCGTAAGCTGGTATTGGGACAAACTTTATTTATAATAGAAATTTTTTATAAAAATATAAGGATCAAATGGTAACTTAATTTTTTATTATTTTTTATATTTTTATTCTTACACTTTTAATAAAAAAAATAAAATAAAAAATTTAGTGGAGAAAGTAGTATCTTTCAATAAATGTTGTTTTAGATTTTGGAATCTATTTATTTATTTGAAAATTAAATTAGGGTTGCTCACCATGTGACCAAATAGTATCATAGATGTTAGATTCTTTTTTTTTAAGAAAAAATTAAACTGAAAATTTATTAAAAAATATATACAGATAAATATGTTTTTATATTTTATATCGAAAGTCTATTAATAAATCATATATATAAAAAATAAAAAAATATAATTTTGATTTAAAGTATTTAATTGAATTGATAAAACATAATATATGTGTTATGAGTGATTGCTTGCTTCATTTGATAATTATTTATAATCACTGTCTGACTATATGATCTTTTTATAAATTTGAACTGATTACCTTTAAATTTCATCCTTCTATTAAATAGGATAATTACATCTTTTTTTTTCTATATAACTATCTAAATAACTGTGTGAAAAATTATATTTTTAGAACTGAAAGAGTAGATGATAAATATTTTAAAATCCAATTACATATCAATTAAAATTAAATTTCTTCAGAGTGAATTTTAGTCTACAACTTTGAAAAGCAAAATGACCTACAACAATTGTTTCTTGGATTGCTTGAACGAAAAATTTAAAAAAGTAAATATTGCATTAATTTCAATTTAAAGAAAATCTTACAAATGTACTTTTCTTTTTTAGATTGATTCAAAGTGGATGCCGTTTTATGTAAAAAGAGAACGAGACTTCAAATCCACTCACTGGATTAATATGATGCTTCTAAATCACAATACTACAATCTTTAAAGGAGTTAAAATGCACATGGATCGATGCTTGTACATACATTAATTAGTTGTTTGTTTTTTACCGGTATTCGAATCTTATTATTATGGATCGTTTAATCCGACTCGACGCTTAATCATAATTAATGCTTTTCACCTCTTTCTGCAAGTGTGGTAAGTGAAAATGAAACTCGAGAACTCTTTCCGTATATACCCAGCATGTGTTGCCAATTGAGTTACAATCCGTAAGTTTTATTTTTAATTGCAAAAAAAATTAATTCTTCATGAATTGCTTTAAAACACAATACAATTTTCGAGGGAGAGAAAATAGTTGATTGTTAAATTCTAAAATAGGGCAATTTTATTTTTGAAGGGTATGTTAGATAAAATTAGTTGTTTTAGTGATATGTGGTTGTTAGCTGTTTAAATAGCGTTTTATAAAACGCTAAAAGCTAAACGTTTTATGAGTTAATTTTTCACAAAAAGTTACCATAACTTCTAAAAGTTAGTCCAAATATTATGTTATCGAATAATTTTTTAAGCAACATTCAGTTAGTCAAAACTCTAAAAACTACTCAAAAAGTTGTTGCTGAACACGGCCGAAGTCAGATCAATACATTTAATATATTACATAAATATAGTTAGTTGAATTTACTAAGTATAAGAATGAAAGAACCGATCAATATGGAAAGTGGGTCCTTAAGATTATTTAAGCAAAACTTTAGTTTGAATATATATAAATAAACTTGAAACACCACTAATCCTAATTACCAAAATGAATAATGAGATCTTTTTAGAATAAATGAATTCTATAAAATTTGATGAAATTCATTTATAAATCTAAAAGAAGACTAAAGATTTAAACTTTATAAAATTTGAATATGACAATTCAAATTTTCATGACAAACTATACAATTTCCTAATTTCTAAAATTATTAATGTATAGTATATTTTAAAAAATCAAATCAAATGAATTTTTAAATTTTAAATTCATTTTAAATATGAAAATTTCATTTACAAATTAAATCTGTCTATAAATGAATTTTATATTTTTAATTCATTTATGTTAAAGGGAGTCTGAAATCCAATTTTGTTTATATCATTTTCTTTTTTCTAACATCAATTTGATTTAGAAATTGAAATTTGGACTCTTAGACTTTAGAATTCTTTAGTACCAAAACAAATTTGAAAAAGAAATTTCGAAGATAAATAACTTTTAAGTATGAATAGCAATATACAAATTCATTGTATGTATGCACACTCGTATGAGATTTTGTCCTTAAAAATGAGTAATTCGATACTTTTTTTTTCCTTAAATGAAATCGAAAATTTGATCTTTATGAATGAAATGAATAGTAATCGAAAACACTTTGTTCAAAATAAACCGAGCATGAGAAGAATTTAATTTTAAGGCAATGTATAAATATTCTATCATTGGATATAAAAAGTGGAAAAGAAGTAGTAATATATAATTTCAAATATTTTAATGTCAAATTGGCAATTAATTAAGCCAAAATGATGGTGAATTGCATTGGGGGAATCCACTCTTATAAAAGTCAAATGTGTCTTACACTACTAAATAATTTTTAAATCAAGATTTTTTTTTTATTGAGCTTTAACATGATATGGATATTTATTCTTTTTCACATAATATTAAGTTTATCTCTCTAATTTGACTAAAATAAAATTATTTATATTTGAATTAAGAAAATTAATAAATTTATAATATATATATATATATATATATATATATATATATTGGAAAGCGTAATTTCTAGTGAAATTAACTTTTCAAAAATCGAATTTATATTTTTAGCTATATAAAAATTAAAATCATTTACCATCCAACATTTTATTAGTTTTAATATTATTTTTTAATATATGTTTGGTAGCCTAACTCTATAAATTGACTTCCTTTCCTTCTTCTTTTTCTTTTTATTTCTTTTTTTTTAATTGAGTATAAATTGACTTTAAGTAGTATTTGAAGTCATAATAGAATGAAAGAGTAAAAATAAAATTATGTATAACATCTGAAATTTCTACATATACATATTATAGATTTTGTTTTATTAACTACAAATCTTTTCCTTTTTTTTAAGGCATAATCACAAAAAAAAAACCTGAACTTATAAGTCTTTTTCAAATGTGGACAATATTTTTAATTTTGTTAATCAATATTCTGTACTTATTTTTCTTTATCAATTGTAACTTCTGTTTAAAATCTGTCAATGTTGCTGCCGTATCCGTTAATGGGGTCTAATTTTTTTCATATCACGTAAAAAAACTAACTAAAAGCTTAATCACCAAAAAAATTCTAAACTTATGAATTTTTTTTAAATTTGGCCAATACTTTTGATTTTGTCAATCAATACCTGGTATTGAAATATCAGAAGTATTGGTCAAATTTGAAAAAAACTCATAAGTTTAGATTTTTTTTTTTTTTTGTGATTAAGCCTCAATATTTTGATTTTGTTTTTTTATCAACTTTAAAGTAAATTGAGGTATCTGCTTTTTTGTATATGACTATGTATTTTGGCATATAAAAACTCCCCTATTGCGTTTACAAGTCATATAAAAATATTTAACATTTATTTATCCTAAAAAAATAACAAGCAAAATATGAAAACACTGAATATAGTGTCCTACTGCAAAATGATATAGTTTAATATATTTTTATATTCAAGTTAACTTTCTTATGTGGTATGTCTACGTGGATGTGATCTAAAAAAAAAATTAGACCCTATTAATGGACATATCAGCAAACATTAACAGACTTTAAATGGAAGCCACAATTGACAAAAAAAATAACTATAAGGTATTGATCGATAAAATCAAAAGTATTGGCCAAATTTAAAAAAAAAATTATAAGTTCAGAATTTTTCTGGTGATTAAGCCTTTAATTAGTTTTCTTACGTGTCATATCCACGTGGACGTGATACAGAAAAAATTAGACCCCATTAACGGACACATCAGCAAACATTGACAGATTCTAAACATATAATTGACAAAGAAAAATAAATACAGGGTATTGATCGACAAAATTAAAAATATTGGCCAAATTTAAAAAAAAAACTTATAAATTCAGACTTTTTTTTGTGATTAAACCTTTTTAAAAAAAAAATTCAGTTGTTTGCTAATAGTTTTAATTATTGTAAGTACCATTTTAATAAAATTACGTATAATATCTGAAATTTTACCATTTCGAAAATTGTACAAGTGTAATATAATTTAGTAAAAATTGATAATTGTATGATAAGAAAAAAAAAGAAAAACATAAACGTGCTTTAAAAGAAAAAAATGTATATAATTTAAATTTAATAAACTATAGATAGTGAATTTTTTAATTGAGCATAATATATAAAAAATCTTAGTTATTAAATTTTTCTAATTTATGATAGGCTAGATATTAAGTTAAATAAATAATAATAATAATAATAATAATAAAAAGGAAATATAAAACTTGAATCATGGATTGTGATATTGTAGTTTCCTACATTTTTCATATTTGGGTGCAATGAGCTTGGACTATGTCGGCCAAGAATTAGTCAACATCGAAAAGGACCTTAATTAACCTAAATCAATTTATAATTGCTTCTTGGTCCCATTGAGGAAGAAGAAGGAGAAGTCTTTGAATGATGGAAGTCAATGAATGAGGCTTCCCTAACTTCATTTACACTTGTTTAAATCCAATTGGCACTTTTGGTACAAAGAGGAAAGAAAGTTTTATGAAGTTGCACAAGAAGTTGCTCTCTTCTCTCTTCTGGCTTGTCTTGTCTCTCTGTCGACTGCGTTTCAGCTCAGCATATCCATTGTTGTGAAGTTGTAACCAGCAACTTGCCAACTCGCCATTCTTGCTTTTTAAATTATCATTTTTTTTTCTTTTTTCTTTGAGAAGCTAATTAAATTATTTTGTTTCTTCAATTATGGAAATTAATGACTGCAAATATATTCCGATTTTAACGGATTTAAACATTTGTCAATATTAAATAATAACAATAGCATTTTTATAAAAAATAAATATAAATAAAGTCATTAATATTTTAAATATTTTTACCGATTAGAAATTGTATTTGCAATTAATTTTATATTGTAATGTTCTAGACCTGCAAGACATTATCAGTTTTAAATAAATTTCAATTCCATCTATACTCACATTTTCTCTTGCACTTATCCGATGTGTGATTCGCTTATTGTTACATATACCATTTAAGGAGTGGACAACTACAAGGACAAGGATAAAGAGCAGCAGCAGAAAGTATTATGTTAACTTTATACATTGCAACTTGATTAGGACAATGTTCTTACAAATTGTGTTAGATGAGGTACTGCTCTATCTCTATGTCTCAAGTTGCAAGGCAACTAGAAATAACATATTACATTACAGCAAATCAAACGAGTTATAGCAGCGGGAAGAACTGCAAGTTAAATCAGAAATAATCAAAACTTCACATCAACACAACCCAATTTCACTAAGCTTGGCTGGAGGCACTCACAGGAATCCTTTTTCTTGTTTTTCTCGTTTGTTTAGGGATCAAACTTTTCTTGGTAAAACCACAAAGTACATGCAAAGCCACCAAGGCTGAATTTTGGAGCTTGAGAGTTTTGCTAGATGTCAAAGTCTGTCAAGCCAGAACATGAAAAATGATTGAGAACCTAATACATATGAAGGTTGTAAATATTTTTCAACAAAAATGAATCAATAAATATATGGGTTATTTACCATTTGGTCTGTTAGATGTGACCGAATTTCGGTATCAAGAACTTTATCTTGAAAATTGAATTTGTCCTAATTATTTAGTTATTCCATTAGAATACTTTTTAATATCTTATGGATGTTTACAGTATAGATTTATGGCAAACTAAACCTGTGATCGACAATAACTTTTTAAATAGCTTTTAGCATTCACTATTTTTCATAGTGTTTGGTAACATAATATTTAAACTAGCTTTTAGACATTAGTATAACATTTCATAAAAGGTTCACCTCGTATAATGTTTAGTTTTTTAGCGTTTTATGAAAAGTTATTCAAACGGTTAAATGTTACTAAAACAGTTAATAGATACCAAAATAGCTAATTTTGCCGACCATGTCCTAAATCAGTGAGAGGAGTTTGTCTCAATTGTCATAACAAATAAAATCCATTTGAATATGAAGAGCATGCAGGTAGAATCAAGAAATTATAAACTTAACAGTAACTAAAAAAATTCCATACCTAGTTAGCAGTTGCTTTAATCTTGATGCCATTAAGGAAAACATCAGGAACATGGGCTATCTTAGACCAATCATCTCCTGTTTCTGGATTACATCTTTCACACAGTTCAGGACAAAGTCCAATCCTCAGTTCTCTCAAGGAAGTAAGACTATGCATCTCCTCTGGCAAAGAAAACAATTCAGGACATCTTATAATCTCAAGCCTTTTTAGTGATGTTAGATTTTGCAGCCAGTCTGGTAATGCTGTAAAGTTAGGACAATCATCAATATACATATATTTTAAATTGCTTGCAGAGCTTTCAAGCCACTGGGGTAATTTCTCCAACTGCGGTAATTCTCCAAGGACTAATGAACTCAGGCTCAGATTGAAATCTTCAATATTTTCCATTTCCATCAAATTCAGCTTTCCACAGTCTCCAATCACCAAGGTCTCTAATGCAGATAGATCCCTTATACCGCGAGGTAAGGATGCTAGACTCCCACAAGAAGTTATAACCAATGTTCGAAGGGATGTCAGAGCCTGCATATCATCAAACAATTTTTCCAAATTTCCACATTCAAACAAAGAGAGATATCTTAGAGAACTGAGACATCCTATACCATTTTCTAGTAAGGAAGTCTGTTTTGTAGTTATCTCCAAAAACCTGAGGCCAGTCATGTGCTTGATATCTCTAGGAATTTCTTCAAGCTTCTCACATTCCTCAAGTCTCAAGGTCTGCAAATTGTGCAGCCTGCAAATGGAATTAGGGAGTTTTCGAAGCTTCCGATTCCTATAAAGGTCTAGATATCTCAAATTCTTCAAGGTACCAATTGAATTTGGCAATGTCTCAAAGCATGAATCGCTAAGATTAAGCACTCGTAAGTGCTTGAATCTTGACATGCAGGTGTCAACAAATGTTCCGCTACTAGGCCCCATCCCCCTAATTGGGAAAAATATAGTTCTCACGTTCTCTAACTTGTGTAAGAACTTAGGAACTTGTTGGCTTGGCAAATTACTGCCTGAAAAGGATAAATGACGGATCTTTTCATCAACAGATGGGGTCAGAAAGTTTACAATTGAGCACTCACTTTGCGCAACTGATATAGCTAGATCATGTACAAGATCATGCATTTTGCAGGTAAAAAAGAAACCATGATCCTCAATATCTTGGAGAAAAGATCTCGACCATAGTTCTTTCACAAAACGCAACCCACTTTCTTCCAATTCTTCATCTTCATCAGGCGATTCAAGAAGTCCATAAGCCATCCAAAATTGGATCAATTCAAAACTGTACAACACATAATTTTTGGGAAAGAGGGAACAATAAGCAAAACATCGTTTCAAGAAAGATGGCATGTGATCATAGCTCAACTTCAGCACCGGTAGGATGTCATTTTCTTGATGTTGTAATTTCCATATCTCATTGTCTCTGATGGACACCCAAGTTTTTTCTTCGGTTGATGAATAAAGTAGACTTCCTAATGTTCTCACTGCTAAAGGAACCCCTCCACATTTCCTTACAATCTCATTCCCAATATCTATAAGATTCGGATATTGCTTCTCTTGTCCTGGATTAAATGCCCATTTCAAGAACAAAGACAAACAATCCTTATGGGAAAGACCAGGCAAATTGTATGCAAAATCATTGCCTACAACAGAAGCAACCTTTGAACTTCTTGTAGTTACAATAATTTTACTTCCCAAAGCACAACCCTCCAACAAACCTCTCAATTCAACCCATTTAACCAGATTTTCATTCCAAACATCATCTAAAACAAGCAAAAACTTTCTACCACCTAAACTCCTCCGCAATAGTGCTTGCAATCGATCCATTGTCAGGTCACCATAACTTCTACCAGTAGCTGAACTAGTAATTTCCTTAGCCAACCTATTAACATCAAATTC
This sequence comes from Jatropha podagrica, assembly GCA_947857235.1. NCBI lineage: Eukaryota > Viridiplantae > Streptophyta > Magnoliopsida > Malpighiales > Euphorbiaceae > Jatropha > Jatropha podagrica. Next base: position 122,477 of record CANUEP010281468.1, on the reverse strand, counting down.
CTGAGACACACAAACCCACATCTTCAATTGAAAATTCTTGTCTACCCTTTCATCATTATACACCATTTTAGCTAATGTTGTCTTCCCTTGGCCACCAATTCCAATTATAGGAACAACTGAAAGATTTTCTTCCTCACTATAATGCAACAAATGCTTGATAATTTCATCTCTATCAAAATCTCTCCCAATAACATCTGAAGCTTGAACAAAGGAGTGAGTCATCTCTCTCCTCCTATATTCAACTTTCTCATCTACAAATCTTTCTTTTAAATGAAACTTACTCTTCAAAGCAGCAATTTCATCAAATCTTTCTCTAATATCTTTCATTTTATGCCCAATCTTTAAATGGAACACAAATTTGTTATCAGTAAAGAATCGACGTACCTTACCATTAGTAGATTGTCTTTGTAAGGCTTCATAGACAAAATCATCAATAATATCCTCCGCATCAAAACAAGCTTCTTTAAGTTTGGATAACCAAACAGTAAGCTCACTGTTTTCCTTTCCCTGTTGCTCCTCTGCATCCAAGAGCACAGCTTTAATGGTGGACAAGTTGTCGTGGAGCTTCTTGAAGTCTTCGTTGACATTCCATGCTAAGCTAATCTCATCAACAACTTTGGATGTTAACTTGTGAAGAACAGTTTCAGCTATGTTGAAGAGAAAGGATTCTGCCATTTTCTTTTCTTTCTTTCTTTCTTTTTTTTTTAAATTTAAACAGCGAAAGGAAAAAGAAGGCAGTGGTCGCTAATTGGGTTTGCTATGGTGGCGGAGGTGAAATGAAAAGCAGACTTGCAGAGCAGAAATGATCAGTCGGTGAACTCAAGTTGGCATATTTTGAAAAGTCTATAATCAAATATTTAATCACTATCGAGCAAATTATTGACAACAAGTATAAAAAGATTCTTTCTTCGTTAACTTCAATTGACTTCTCTTTTTTTAGTTTGAAGTCTTTGCCTTCCTTTACTTGTCTCCTGCCAGTAAGTTTCTTGTGGTAGCCAATGAAATGGGTGGAAAGGTCGCGTTCACGAGTCGGGCTGGGCTTGCATCACATTCAAGGCTGCACTTGCTTGTTCAATTGCTAATTTAGGCCAATCTAAATAATAACCAGCCTAGCCCACTACCTACCAGAGCAAAATTCTCAGAAATTTCTCACCGAGTGATCTTCACCAATTACTAACTTCAGAATGGAGTGTACACTTACTCTAATAATCTGAAAGTTCAATAGTTTGAGTCCTAATGATTTGTATATCTACACTTGCCACCTTCAGTCGTGGTTATGGAACCGATCTTTCATTTCTAATCTCAATGAAATAACCATTATTCCTTGTCTAGGCTCCATTGCAATAATTCAAAATCAATAGGACTCAAAAGCAGCAGCTTCCATGCATTGTTCAACAGAAACAACAAGACTAGAACACCAAATGGTTAAAATCAATCCATAATCAAAGGGAGCAGTCATGAGAAAAATATAATAAATGACTTGAAATGAAGTGAGAATTAGGGAAGACGAGTAATATCATAAAACTGAAGCAACGTACAATACAAGATAATAAAAATCTTACCTAGAGAATATATATAATATGCACATAATCCCACAAAATTAACAATGACAAAAATTTGCTCAGATAAGAATAAGGGTAAGAAGCAACCCAGCATAACTGATTGGCATAATGACTTTAAGCCATTTGTTTAAGCATGCCTAAGTTTCTTATGTATCATAGAGATGGTGCAATACGTCTATAGACAGCTTGGAAAGTCTGTCCCCCATTCCTAGCAACCTTTTGTCCTTCTTCAGTTGCTGTGCTCAGGAGCTCTACAACAGGATCTACTCCAAGCTCCTCCTGTGCGAGGGCTTCAAACATAGGGTGATTCTCCAAACAGGCCTTCATCCACTCACCCAATTCTTCCACATCGGTAATTGTATAAATAATCCCGCCGATCTCCAGAACATAGGCATACTCATCTAGCAAATGGGGACTAATAACCCTTCGGCGATGATTCTTCTCCTTGAAGTGGGGATCCGGGAACAGGAAAAACATCTTCGAAAGCTGTCCTTTCCCAAAGTAATTTGGTATGTATTTCATAGAATTTGTTCGAACCACTGAGACATTTTGATATTGACCTGGATTAGCTACCCTTAATGCTGAAATTCGTTCCTTGACATATTCTGTCACTTTATCCCTAAGTTCCATCCCAATCATCAGGGTTTCAGGAAAAAGGGTTGAAAGACTAATAAGTAGCCCTCCAAAACCACAACCAACATCCGCAAACTGAATCTTTTTAGAACTATCCACTTGATCAGATGAAGGGAAAATTTTAGGGTAATGAACTGAATAGTCAACATGAGAAGGGGAAATTGGAACAGGGAAGTGTGAGTCACTCAGTGGGTTGCTATGTGCTCGAGCTCTGTAGAATCGTTTCCTTGGCAGGCCAGTTGACTTGCTGAGAGTTGGGTTTACCTCATTTTCCAACATGTTTTTCTCTGTAAGCTACATAAAAAGGATCAATAAGAATTAGACAGTCAAAGTATTAAAAGATAAGAAAGAAAGAAGAATATGGAGAACAAAGAGTAGAAGCCTGCTAGATATATTAAAGAATCTAACAAATCAATAATTGGCAATGGTGCCCTTCAATGGCTCAATAAATTGAAAGTAGACAAACACAAATAATCAAGATAAAAACAGAGGATAACTCCACTGTCTGCTATGATCTAAAACTACTTAAAACCGTAAAGATAGAAATACAAATTCAATTATCAATAATCAATAACAGAACCAACACCAAAGAACAGACAACATTAGAATAGACAAATATGAAACAGTAGTTCTCGAGTATATCAGCAAATGAATGTAAAACATAGAAAAGAATGAGACAGGCAGACTGACAGAACTCTCAAATAAACTACAAATTTAAAGAAGACTTCAAAACCATTGATATGACTTTCGGGATTCAACAAATACACGTCTTCACAGGTTCAGAAGGTCTCTAGTTAGCTAATTCAGATACCCATAGTTATTGATCAAGTAGTAAGCAGTCACAAGGCACAGCCATTAAACCTACACTGGATCAATCAGAAATAAATGATTCTACTTCTGCTAAATCTCCCATTAGTGCCAAAGAATACCTTGCTTCATTTAGAGAGACGCATAAGGTTATGATTAAAGATTAGACATGTACTCCCAATATGCAAGGCAAATTTCTACAATGTTGCTGTCCCAAATTTGCAAGCACAACAATGACACATCAATATACAAGTCCATTCACATTCACGCATTGGCAGATCATAGTAGATGTAGTAGATAACTGAACTAATTAACAAGAATCCAAATCCAACACACACCAAAGTCTTGAACTTTTTAGTTAATCAACTCAGAACAACTTTAGCACAGTAATCCAAAAGATGAGGATCAAAACTTAGGTCAAAATATCTATCAAAAATCACATGAAAGAATTTCTTTTTTCTTTTTTTCTGTTAAGGCTAAGTAGTTGTTGTATTGACAAACACCAAGAAACAAAATTCAAAATTCAATAACATTTCAAACAATTTAGCATCAGAAAACTATAATATAACCAATAAAGAATCACAATACGTTACACCAAAACCCACGATAATATTACACTAAAATAACAAAATTTAGCATTCAGCAACGAAAGGAAATGTACTGTAACAGAGGGAGTACCTTTTTATGCAGAGCTCAAAATGCTTTTAGTTGTACTAGGGTTGGGGCAAAAGAAATAGGCAGAATAAGAGATCGGAGAAATTGGGGGTTAGGGAATTCTTTCCTCCAGGCCAGTTAGAAGAAGAGGTGATTGCCCTATTAGCTGGAGGGTGGCTATAATTGCAATTTGCAGGTTTTTAGCTGGCATGATGTAGATAGGGGTGTCAAGATGGGTTCACGTGTTGGGTTCGACACGAATTCGTGTAACACGTGGCATGATTAGAGTTAACACGAACACGACCCATTTAATAATCGTGTTAAATTTTTCAAAACGAACACGACACAAAATATAGATAAGTGACACAAACACGACATATGTAACCCGCCTAATATCACAAGCAGGTTAAGTGGGTCGTGATGACCTGTCTACAATCCACTTAACCTGCTTAAAATATTTTTAATTTTTAAAATAAAAAAAATAATACAACAATAAAATTTAAATAAACAATAATACATTAAAAGTGTTCATAGAAAACTAATATAAAGTCCATATTAAACAATAATCCATCATCATTCAAATTGTTCTAAAATAAAAATATATAATTAAACTGCAGAATGAAAAGAGGAAGGACAAATATCAACTCCTCTATGCGATTCCATAGACTCCATATTAAGCTCCATAATATTTGTTATGAGTTCTTCCAACTCCAATTTATTAGCATATATGAAACAAATAAAGTAAAATTAATTAGTAAAATTGAAACAAAGAGAAATTCAGCTCCATATAAAATCTAAAACTACTAAGAAACAAAGAGAAATTCCAAGATCTGAAGATGTATAGAAATTGAAAATTGGCAAAATTAGGTTTATAAAATTTATTAATTTCTTTAATCATTCATTCTCAGTATATGATATCTAGACAATCTTTAATTTCTTTAATCATTCATTCTCAGTATCTATCTAACATTATAAAAGTGTGCAAGTCATTCGAGAAATAGCAGGAAGTTCATCTTCATTGTTCAGTATCTGACATTATAAAGGTACAAACAACATGAAGTTCAACGCCATAAATGTACAAACAACATGAAGTTCATCGCCATTTCAGAGAGGGCTGTTTATATGTGTTTATTAAAAACAAAAAAATAAAACTGAAAATAATCTCGGCTAAACGAAAAAAAAATTCTGAGAATGAAAAACCCAGGGCTGTTTATATGTGTTTATTAAAAAAAAAACGAAGCAAAACGAAAAAAAAAACTGAGAATGAAAAAGATAAATCATGAACGAACCTATGTCGCAGCCTCGCAACAGGGAAGGGAGGGCCGGAGGGCTGTGTCGAGCAGCGCAGGGACAGGAGAAGAGACGGATGCTGTTGAGCGGCGCAGGGTAGGGAGGGCTGTGTCGAGCGGCGCAGGGACGGGAGAAGAGAGGAGAATGTAGACGAAGTTGGTTTGACAATTTACAAAAGTCTAAAACGACGTAGTTTTGGTTGGGAATGGTAGGGTTCAAACCTCCTACATATAATACTAATATATATATATATATATATATATGATACTAATAAAAAAATAAAAAGACATTTAAATAAAGTCTAATTATAATTATATTTATAAGTTTTATACGAGTCACATCCTAATTTATTAAAACTCTATATAGATTTCATATTCCTCATTAGTCATATTTTAATAAATTATAATTATAATATCATTAGCATTCTATTCAATTATAACTTTTTATTTCAATAAATTTCATAATTATCAAACTACAAAACATTCACTTAAACTACTGAGACATGATATCAATATTATATATAATTTTATTTAATATATAGTATTAAAAAAAACTACTTCTAATTTATTAAGATATTCTAATTTAATGTATATAATTTTATTAAAATTGTACTTATGAATAAAATTATATTATTATCTAATAATATTTTATTTATTAATAAATATTTATAAATTATTATAACTGTTTGTATATATATTTCTTGCTCATTTCTCATACAATAATCATAAATAATTTGATGGGAAGTTTACTAAATTTGTGAAATAAAGATCATGGGTTAAATATTCTTTAGGATTTCAATTTAATAATTTATGTCTGAAAGAAAAATTACTTTTTTACCCTCAATAAATGGGCACTTGTCTAACCTGCGTGTCAATCCGTAACACGATCCATTTATATTCGTATTATAAATTGGTGACCCGTTTATTTCGCGTGTTAGGCAAATTGTGTTCGCATGTCAAACTTATTTTGACATCCCTAAATATAGATACTATATAGTAAATTAGTTACATTTTACTTATCACATTTGAAATGTTATGCTTTTAAAAAAATTATTAAATTTATCTAAAGTATAATAAATTATTAGATAAATTGATTATATTACCTTTTATTTAATACTAATTTTCTAAAAAACTATTAAATTGAACTAGTAATTATTGGTTATATACGAAGAGTAAATATGAAAAAAATATTTATTACTCCTTAAAACCATAAATGTCACATATATTATAAAAAAAATATAGTATTTAGATATATAATCAGTAATTAAATATAATATAATCAAATATGTTTGTATTAAAATATATTTAATTTTATTATGTATTATTAAACTTAGTATAAATGCATTATATAATTTCATATTCTTGTGATTAAAAAAAGAAAAAAAGAAAAATGAATTGGTAAATTGAAAGTTTTTCCAACTATTTGTGACACACTTGTGATCTATATAATCAATCATAAAACTATAAGTTGACTCTTCCTTATAATTCATTCATGATGGTATGCTTAGATATAGTCCCAACTTTAACTATAATACAAGAGTTCTTTTGGGAATAATACAAGAATTCATTATCATTTTACATAATTTAAGGATGTTACAATTTCTTTTACTAAAAATATTAGTTATCAGTTAAAACTCACAACTAAAAATATGATTTTAGATAAAACGATGTTGTCTAATTGGTCATTTTCGTTAAAATAAAGAGCGTAAGGTTTTGAATTTGAATTCTCTTGATTATATGAATTTTTATTAATTTAATAAGTCATAGAAAGAGTTATTTCCCGACCGTATAGAGTATATCTTTCAACAAGAATGAGTATAATAATAATAACATAAATTTCATATTTTAAAAAATTTTATTGTTAAATATGAAAACAATGCAAAAAAATTGATAAATTTTATTGCTAAACAGTGAGTAATGACAGTGGCTATCAATAATTAATAAATTAAAAAATATAAATTTATAAAGTTATAAATAAATTTGTCAAAGTCCGAAAACGTCTTGAGAATGAGAAGTCATTTTCTTAAAATATTTAATCAGAAAAATATTTTCTCTCGACTTATTTTTTCGAATTTCCCCAAATAACAGAAAATTGTAAAAAATATTTTCTTATAAATTATTTTACGGAAATAAACGGAACTTAAAAGGAAAAAAAAGAAACTTTCATTGTCTTTGAGCATTTGTTTATTTCAGGAATTTAACAATTGAAAATATGAATATTGTTTGGGTTATAGAATCAAGTAATTCATCGGGTCAGGATGAAAGTATATTTCTTAGGAGAGGAAATGGGGCTACCATCAAAATACCATTTATTGTATTTTAATCGAGAATATTTTTTAGCAACTACTTTTTATATTTATTGTAACATCAAGTAAATTTTTCCGATTTGAAATTTAGAAAGTAATTTTTAAATATTTTTATTATTTCGTCATTTTTTTATAATTAAAAATTTATTATTATTATTTTTTATCGTTCGTATTAAATAAAGATTTTTCGATAATCTCAACTGGACAGAGGGGGTCGCATGCACAGTGACTTTAGCTCGTCTCTTTTATTCCTCTTTTCTTTTCAGAGTGTTCCCATTCCTGCGAACGACGAAGACTTAGCGTTTACCCAGTTTACAGAGCAAAGAGATGGAATATTAGAAGTTAGAACCTGTCTTCTTTGGCTTGCTTTATAATATTTCCATTTGTATATTAACCATTATTCATTAAATCATTCACTCACTCACTTCCTAGTGAAAACAATGGCAGAGTCTTTTCTGTTCAACACTGCAGAGAGTATTTTGGAGAAATTGGCCTCTCTTGCTCTTGAAGAATGTTTATTGGCATGGGGGATTGAAGATGACCTTGAAAAAATTAAAGAGATGTTACTTGCTATCAAAGCTGTGCTTTCTGATGCAGAGAAGCGTCACTCCCAGGATCACCGGATAGAGTTTTGGCTTGGAAAGCTTAAAGAAGTCCTTTATGACGCAGAAGATGTGATTGATGAGTTCAACTGTGAAGCTTTGCGCAGGCAAGTGGTGAAATCTGGAAGCACTGCGAGGAAGGTACGCCGATTCTTTTCTAGTTCTAATCCACTTGTTTTCCGCTTTCAAATGGGCCATAAGTTAAAGAAGGTTAGGGAGAGAGTTGCTGGAATTGCTGCTCTCAAGTCCGATTTTGGTCTCACTGAGCAGACTAGTGATAGTTATGTCATACGTAAAGAGAGGGAAATGACCCACTCCTTTGTGGATGCTTCAAATGTCATTGGAAGGGACAAAGATAAAGAAAGAATTATCAAAGAATTGTTGAAACCTGCTGATATTGAAAATGTCTCCATTATTCCAATTGTTGGAATTGGAGGTCTGGGAAAGACTACACTTGCTAAATTGGTGTATAATGATGAGAGGGTAGTAAGTCATTTTCAGTCAAAATCATGGGTATGTGTCTCCGAAGACTTTGATTTGCAGAAGATGATAATTAAGATCCTTAACTGTGTAAGCCCTGTTAATATGAATATGGATATTGAGCAATTGCAAATAGCCTTGCGAGAAGCTTTATATGGGAAGAGATATTTACTCGTGCTGGATGATGTTTGGAATGAGGATAGAAGAAAATGGCTTGAATTGAAAATTTTATTGATGGGGGGTGCTAGTGGAAGTAAGATCTTGGTCACCACACGTAGTAAGCATGTTGCTTCAATTATGAGCACAGTCTCATCATATGAGTTAGACCATCTTTCTCATGAGTATTGTTCGGATTTGTTCTTTAAATGTGCATTTGAAGAACCAAAAGATAAACAAAGCCCAGACCTCATAAAAATTGGGGAAGAAATCGTGAGCAAATGCAAAGGAATTCCTTTGGCAGTAATAACTTTAGGTACCTTCCTTTACTCTGTAGCCGGTGAACGTGATTGGAAATTTGTAAGGGACAACGAGATATGGAAATTAGAGCAGAAGGAAAATGATATTTTGCCTGCTTTAAAATTGAGTTATGAACACATGCCATCCTACTTGAAGAGATGTTTTGCTTATTGTTCAATTTTTCCGAAAGATTATATTTTCGTTGATATAGAATTAGTTTATTTTTGGATGTCGCATGGACTTATTCAATCTTCGAATGAAAATCAAGAGTTGGAAGATGTTGGCATCCGTTGTTTCCAAGAGCTGTGTTCCAGATGTTTTTTCCAAGATTTCTCTGAATATAATGGTAACGTATATTGTAAAATGCATGATCTAATACATGACCTAGCATTATCAGTGACTCATAATGAATGTTTAATAGTAACCTCTTCCAACGGACAGATACCCAAAAGTATTCGACATTTATTATTTCCTTACCCTGAATTGCTTCCTGAGGATCTTCCTAAGCCCTTAAGGAAGCTAGATTGTGTCAGAACTATTTCCTGTTCAAATGAAAGAGGCAAGGGGATTAGTAGTGAGATATTCCTCAGATCATGTATCTCAAAATTCCAGTATTTGAGGGCCTTGGATTTGAGTTTTTCCAGGGTGAAAATGCTTCCTGAAGGGATAGGCAGATTGAAGCATTTGAAATATCTTAGTTTATATGGGAATAAGTACATTAAAAGACTGCCTAATTCCATATGCAAGCTACAAAGCTTACAAACTCTACTACTTGGTGATTGTTATCGTCTAGAAGAGTTGCCTAAAGATATGAAGGACTTGATTAATCTTAGATGTCTTTGGATAACTACAAAGCAAATGTATTTACCAGTTGGTGGAATAGGGTGCCTCAAGTGTCTTCAATATTTGTTCATCACCGACTGTGACAATCTGGAGACTTTGTGTGAAGATATCCAAGGTCTCAAAAGGCTTCAAACATGGGTTATCCGTGATTGTGACAGCTTGATTTCTTTGCCACCAAGTGTGAGATTCCTAGCTTCTTTAAAGACACTTGTTATTGCAGATTGCAGAAGTCTCAGTTTGACAATGAAGGAAGACTCGACAAGTCAATTTAGCCTTCGCGAACTGAAGATTGGAGGATTACCAAAATTAGTGGATTTTCCAGAATGGCTTCTTCAAGGATCTACTAGTAGTCTAAAAGTTATCGAAGTTGTTTCTTGTCACAACCTCAGAGACCTTCCAGACTACATACACAACATACAATCACTAGAACAGTTTCATATCAAAGGTTGTCCCCAGTTACAAGAAACAGGTGAGAATGCTATAACTTTAGATAGATTGTAACAGTCCGATTTTTCAGTGTCTGTGAATAGTACCATCGGTTCGGGACTTAATATTATTTCAGTCCGAAAAAATTACTACGTGCGTCTAATATTTTATTTAATATTTTTGGAACATGTTTGCATGATTTAGGTGGGTAGAAAATATTTCAGGAATATTTTTTGTGAATTAAGGCATTTAATGAATATTATTTTTAGTGTGGTATATTAAGGAATAAATAAAGAATAATTTTGTGTAGTTAATTTAATTAATTAATGGAGTTAAGTAATATTTGAAAAGAATTAATCAATGAATATTTAGAGCTTTTATATTAGAATAATTTGACTTGATCTAGCCATACACATGTCAAATTTTGGTGAATTAGTAATATTAGCTTGGTGAATTTTTGTAAGTTGTAAGTTAAGTGATTTTGAAATGATGAGTATTAAGTGACAAAGTGTTTTGATTGAGAATTGTGAATAAGTAACGTGATTATTTGTGAAAGAATGGTTTTAATTTTGAGCTGTACTATACATGATTAAAATATAGTAAAATGAGATTGATATCGATATGTGAGTATACTCGAGTTATCAGTCCATTTTGTTATGTGAAAGTTATGATCATATGTTAGGGTTGTCAACCTTATGAATAGGCGGACGTGCTTATTATGTGATTTGAGGTAATGGCGCTGACCACGGTTATATGATATGTGGTGGCGGTTTCACAGGCCACGATTAAATAAATTTGGTAATATTTTCTTCTGTATGGGTACAAGCCCTTAATTAAGAATGAAATTTTATTCGGCTATAAGAAAATGAAGATATATCTGTATTTATAGATTTTCTCTAAATTAAAAATGAAATTTTATTTTGATATAAAGAAATCGAAAATATATGTGTATTTGTTCCTAATATTTATTGGATTATGTATTAATTTTTAAGAGTGAAATTCTATATGATTTTTGAAATATTTGGATTTAATTAGCACATTTTCAGTGTTTAATATATATTTTGATTTGAGTATTTTTAAAGATATTTGAGATTCATTACTTGGCATTTCTTGCTATTTTAATTGATTATTATTTAGCATCACTGCCCTTTCACTTAGCGCGTTGATTTCGAAGGGATAGCATTAGAGTAGAAGTATTAAGCTTGAGTATAGCATACATAGAAACGTAAATTATGGCATGTATAAATACTTTGTAAATAATTTTGAGAATGTATATATTAAGTTGTGAATTAATGGGATTGGTAATTAATTAAGTTATAATATTTGTTATATGGAATTAAGGTGTTGATTAATAGTGGTTATCCGTTGATTGATAGTAGTTATACCTTGAATGTATGATAACATAATAAGATGACTTAATATAATATTTTAGAAGTGTTGCGCATCTTGTTATATTGATTTGGAGTTGAGATTTGGTGAAAAAATATTGGGAGTATAATTGTTTTCATTGTGTGGCAAGTAGATTTTTTAAGGGCACTATTGTGAATTTTCGTAGGATTTTCTATAAAATCTCTATTTTATATTTTAATTACTTGCCTCTCCAAGAAAACATAGTTACTTCTAATATACAATCTGGAGATAATAAGTAGAATAAGACGGTGTCGGAGCATCGAATATAGCATTCGTCGTCTGGTCTTCCGTGATTAGGCGGTAGGTGTTACATAGATTGTTAGAAGTAAATATGTAGTGTTTTTAAAAACAAGGTCTAATTATCTTTTTTTCATTTACTTTTTTTAAAATATTTGTTAATTCCTTTTTTTTTTTTATATATAGTTTTGTGTTGTAAATAATGTGAGTGGATGGCTCTTGGGAGTTCTATCAATTCTTATTGCAATGGGCTTATTGAACTTAAACCGGATCAGGGCCGCTCAATATCTTTTCCCTAATTGTTATTAGGATAAACGAGCCTGCCAAACTAGAGGGAAAACTTTGAGGCCTATCTAGTCCTTCTCCAATAGTTTTAATGGATGTTTGACACCTCATTTATTTATTTTTAAATAAATCTTTTTTTTTCTTCATTTTTATAAACAAATATATCATATTAAGATTTAAAAAAAAATTATCAATCGATCTAAGTAGCATGTTTGTTCATAAGGTTACCCAAATCCCAAGACATACATTGAATGATGTTACCACTCAGCATACCATACATAAAAAAATATAAGTCAATCTTCAATCCCATTGTTGTAATGAAAACCCTCTCTATGAAGGTTTTGGATTTTATTGGCCAAAAAAGACATTGAGATAATGAGATATGTTAACATCAATTTTATTATTTTTTTTATTTAATCATAAAATACTATTCAAGCCATTTTCATTTACATCAATGGGTCACTCTCACATCCACAAACACACTTGACACCAAACTTTATTTATACTCAATAGTGGACACTTGTTACTTTGAGAATGCTACCTACAACACAATCTCTTAATTACATTTTCTTTCAAACACTTATTCTCCATTTGTTCAATTCCCTCTTTGTTTTTTAATAACGAATATTCTCGACTTACTGTACTCAAATTAAATCTTATTTTATGAATATTTATACGATCTACGAATAATACGATATGTAAATTTAAATTATCTCTATCAAATCAATCAGTGTAGAACCATAGATGACTTAGCTATCGTATTAGATTACTATGGTTGCTATTTTAAATTAGATTAATTAAATGATAATTATTGAAAGAGAATAATATTATTAACCATTAATATCAATGTCGGTTGCTAGCATTTCTATATGTTACATTCCACCACTACTAATTACATCACATGTTAGAAACAAAAAATAAAAGGAAAAAAAATTACATCATAGGATAGGTCCAAAATTGTGAATGTTACACTTGTGCATTTCTCATTGGATAAGCAACGCTTAAAAAAAAATTAATTACTATTTAAACTCATATAAAAATATATGTAATCCTTAGGTTTGTATCTACCCCTATAAAGTTACCGTATATTAATATATAATTTTTTACACATTTATTATGCATATATTTTTTTTATTTTCACTATTAGATATATAAAATTCATCTTTATATATAACTATTAAGATATATTTTTACAGCAAACTAGTTTATATTTTGTGTTTTCCATGTTAATTTTTTTAAAATTTTTAGGCAGGAAATTACATTAACGAAATTTCTTTAATTTTTTTCATTTATAATAATATATTTTTGCATATTATTGCTGAAGTTTTTCATTTAATGGTAACAAATTTTTTATAATAATTACTTTTATTTATTATATTATTATTTTATTAACAGAAAAAAGGGACTACTAAATTTGTTAATCATTGCCCACTCCGGCTTGAGCTATCAATTTAAGTGTTGACGTTCTGATTCAAGACATTTTTATAGGGCGTACCGACCATCTTAACGCTGATGGGAGTATCTTGCTCCCTTCCTGTAAGATCATGACATTGTAGTCAGCTCATGAATGCAAAAGCTCAACCTAAGAAATCCCACTCTAAATAGCTCTAACCATCGGCAATAGAGTTAATATTTAGACATTATATATAATGGGATACACTCGTGAAAAATCGAACCCTAATCAAATAGACGTATAATTAAGGTCTTAATCACTGGATCACCACTTCAGAGTGGTATTTATTATACTATTAGGTCACGGTTGCTAGCACTTTTCCATATTTTATTCCACCACTCCCAGTTACGTCATAGGATAGCTCCAAAATCGGTAATAGTGCATTTGTGGATTTCTCATTGGAAGAGCAAAAAAATTAACCCTGTTTGCATATGAGACTAAAATTTAATAATAAAAAATACATATACGATCTGATAATAAATTTATATATTTAAATTTTATTTTTTTAATATTAAAAAAAGTACTATGTAATCCCATATGAAAATATTAAAATTCAAATGAATTATATTTTTATTAATTTTAATATTTGCATAATAATTATATTCAATATTTAAATTTAGGAAAGTGTGCTAATATAAAAGTTATAAAAAAGATTAGTTAATCATTAAAGTAGAAAAAAAAAAGAAAGAAAACATTGTGAAGGTTTGATTTTTATTATTCTTTAATCACTAAAACGCGTATTATGGTTGATTAATGACATCTCTAAGATAACATTAATTTATCACGTGAGACGTGGGCATCTTGCAAACCCAAGAGGATTAGAGAGCGAGCGAGAGAAAAATCCAAAAACACGCGGCAAAAATCTAGTGGTAATTAGGTCAGCGTTTGCATGGAAGGAACATATGTAGGTCCCAGTGACGAGTCCTTATCGGATTCAAGTTTTGCCACGTGTTCACCATCTACATGAACTTGATTGATACCCTACGACGCGTGTGTACTGGTTCACTACCACTTACCTAATCCTGGTGGGGTCAAGCCAATTAGCTTTGTGGCCGACACTTACTCACCAAAATAGGAAAAGTTTATCTTTTGCATACAAGTCCTCATAATTTCCTGCATTTTTAACCTTTGATCTAGAATAAATTCAATTTAGCAATTCATCCCCAATACTTATTCTCTAATTATAAATTGAACAATTTGAAAGCAGCCCTTTTCAAGGAATCACTTTTTAGGTTAGTAGCTCAACTAAATATCAACTCTAATAAATTTAGTTAGATCTTAGATGAGGCCTTATATGGGTAATGTAAAAAAAGGCATTTCTCTAACTTTGATAGTAAGGGTTAGATGATCTAATATCTATAGATTATTAGGGAAACAAAAATATAAAAAAAAAGCAAAATTTTATGTTAGATTTTTAGATCAACCTAACAATTTATTGTTGGATTTAGGATTATATTATGAGATATGTCACATTCAAGAGAATTAAAAATAAGAGAAAAAAGAAAAAATATTGTTCAAGTCATTTATAAATGATATAGTAATTTATTATTTTGGCATAAATCACTTGTATCTGAATCCTATTATCAGGACCGTCTAATCTGACTCGAGACTTAATTATAATCAGAACTCTTCGCATCTCCTTACAAATGTATTTAGTAGAGATCAAACCCAAAACTTCATATGGTATTCATTGTTAAGAAATATTTTTCTTTATTATATTATGAAATGATCCGTTAAATTGTTTTCAAAGAATTTTCGTTCAAAGTTTTATTATAAATTGTAACCAATGATATTTAGCGAAAAATAATATTTTATACTGCAAATCGATATCCGAAAACCAAATTTAAATAGTCTAACTCGATTAAAAAATCTTTGAATTAAATTTAAATCGGGCAAAATTGTTGGGTTAGACCAAATTGATTCAAATCGAATCGAAACTAATTAGACAAAAGTAAGAATTGGACCAAACCGGTCAAAAATCCCCTTTCCCTTTCTCCCTCAATCGATACCCTCTCTCTCCCTGATACCTCCTCCCTCACTGCCACCGCCATTTCTTCACCTCCGGCGACCCAAGCTGACGAATGATCACACTGAATGCAAAAGCTCGACAAGAGGAGCTCGTGGATGGCCTTGGTTGACGGGATTGAGGCCTGAATCGAGAACATATCGCGACTGGAAAACCAGCATCGCACGATGGAGGATTTCCAGCGATCCACGCTATTCCGACGGCTGCAGCGTGAAGGAAGGGTGTCGATCAACTCTACTCCTTCGTGTGATCATTTCCCCGGACTCAGTTTCGGCGTCTAGGCTAGCATGGTGAATCTGCCATGAACAACGACCTCAAGGTGGCTGTCAAGGTTGTTTCTGGCAAAAAGACTCACTAGCTCAACGATCTGAGGATGGATTTGGACTCCTCGTGAAAAAATCGAGTCGATTGGTGGTATGCTTGCGAAATTCTAGGCAGTCACGATTTTTCGACCATCATGCACGGCGGTGATGATGGTGGTCCGATGATCGATCGGCGATGGTCCGATGAGGCACCTGGGAGGCAGAATACTGCATTTCGTGCACTGAAACTGAATCCGAAGTCCGATTTGGATCGGTATACTTTAGATTCAGTTATTAAATTTTAAAGCAATTGCGATTAAAAAAAATTTATTTAGTTGAATTACCTAAATTGGTTTGATTGTAATTAAGAAATTAAACGGAAGATAGTATGAATTGGATTCTCAATTTATTAATGAAGTTAATCAAATTGTAGATCTTATTAATTGAAAATGACAATAATTGGTTAATCGTGGAAATTCAAAATAGAGACAGTTAATGAATAAATATGAATTGAATTTAATACTAGAATTTTAATTGAGAACATTGAGTATGGAGGTTGAGCAAATATTTTGGAATTGCCCGATGGATGGACCGTGTTATTTTTGTGAAATATGAATCTTAAGCAAATTAAAGTACAAATAAAATATTACTAAAATTATAATAGAAAAAGGAAAGAATGAATCAAATTATTTAATAATAAATTGTATTATTATATAAGGAAATAATTTGATAAAAGAATAAATCGGTTGTGAAATTGATCAGATGTAACAAAGCAATTGAACATAAGTAAATTAAGAGGGTTTAAGAAATTTACTATAAAACCTTATTATATAAGTTGATAAAATAATCGGAGATTCAAATAATTATATGTAAACTTAGTTTTAATAAATCAACTAGACAATTGCTTTAGATGGTAATTACGAAAAGAAGTTACAAAACCTATTGAGAAATAAAATATAATTTTCTTAAATAAAATCAAGATAGCCAGAGGATTCAAATAAATATGTAATTATATATATGTATAGTTACATAGATTTGACTTTAATAAATGAAATAAATACTTGCTTTAGTAGGAATTTAAAAGATTAATTGATAAACTGAGTTTACTAAATAGACTTAAATAAATTAATGGTTTCATGTAACTATTAAAGTAAATAATAGATTTAAAGTGTTAAAGAAATATAGGCTACAAAACGATAAATAAATGTATGGAAAAATTTAGTTAAGCAATCTACTAAGAATATACTTTTATGACATCTAAGGAAAAAAATAAAGAGTGAAAACACAATAATAAATAAGAATATTAAAAAATTTAAATATCAATAAGGAATAAAAATAGAGAATTGAAAAATATTGTATAAATTGTTTATAGGTTGAAGATTTCTAAGAATTTGTCGTGGAAGCTTTGTTAATATGTGAAAATACATTCTTGCTTCCAGGTGAGTAATAATATATAATGTTTTACCAAATTCATTATTGCATAATTTATTTTATGCCTTATGCCTATTATTTCTAAATTCTTACATACATAGTATGTTGATAAATGTTTGTGCAATGATAAATGCTGTGAATAATTGGTTTGTGCATAATGATATGTGATTGTTGTGTGAGAGTTGGAATGATATGAATTATCTAGGTTGAGAGCACGGGCATGGTGAGAATGCCATCAGTGGGCCGTAAGAGGTGGGAGTGGTGCCCCCTTGTGCACTTTGGATGATGACACGTGTCATGGAAAAAATATTTTTATAAAATAAATTATTTTGTAAAAAATATTTTTATCTGATTATGGTTTTGTCCGAATGGGGGTAGACTCCCTGGATGCACAAGTCACAGGAACATGGGATTATACGATATGATATGATGGATATTAACGCATGCTTGGGGAGAGCATGGTCCTGTTAAAGTGATTTTACTGACTAACAACCACTTGATGTGCATATGGTTGCAGTTGTTTTGTGGATGATATGATTGACATTGTGTGAATGGAGAACGTTCATTTAGAATGCCTTAAGTATCATTTGTGTGAATGTGTAGGTTTGGTATTATATGTTATTATTCACTGAATTTTGTACTTACCTCTCTCCCCCTTTATCCTTTTTTTTATTTCAGAAGATTGTGGATCATCTGTAAAAATTTGAAGCTTTAATTTTTCTTCCTTTCAAGGTTATTTAAAGGAATATTTAAATGTGTAAGATAGAATAATTTATAATTCTTTATAATTGTACAGTAGTAGAAAATCTGCAGTTATGATAAAATTTTATGATTGTAATAACAATGTTAAGTGTATGTAAAATTTTATGGGAATGGTTGAGTTGAATGAAATAAAGCCTTGTAATAGTTTGAATCATTAAAAATATAATGGGACAACTTGTAAAATATTTTCACATAATTATGGTGTTAAAATCATATATTAGGCTTACTACGGACCTTGATAGCCTTAAGTTTTTCCAAGTTCTAGTGCCAGTCATTATTGACTATGAGGTAGCTTTTTTCAATGCTTAAAAATAATCTCTAAAAGAAAAAAAATTACAATTTATAAATGATATTTGCAATAAATATAAATACATACATGGGTCTAAGAACCTCCCAATCCAATCTAATTCGAGTAAATAATTTTAAATTTAGTTAGTTAGGGATTTTATTTCAAGCAAAGTCAAATTCACCCAAATAATAAATATACTTTATTGATATGAGTAAGTTTTAAATAAATTTCTAGACTCGATATTAATTTAGTAGGTCTAGATAGGCTAGACTCAAATTTAGAATAAAACATCCTACTCTGTCTTAGGCTAAACTTGTTTAACAATTTATAAATTAGCAGATTTTATTAAAATTTAATAATGCATTGAATAAATATTGCGTCTAGTCAATCAACTGTGATTTGATTTGTCTTTTCACTTCACTTATATAAGGAGTGATAGGTTTTAATTTCAGTTCGCTCGATCAATTTATTATATTTTTGTCTAAAGTTGACTAGACTCGTTAAGCCGGAGAAATTGTAATTAAATTCATTTTTGAGACTTATATACAATTTTGTTTCAATGATAAAATAAAGTAAAATAAGAGGAATACAAACAAAATATGGAAAGTATGGGGACTAAAACAAATAGCACTTGGAAAAGTCATTAAAAAAAAATCCAAAAGAAGAAGAAAGAGAAGGGGAAAAAATAAACATTGAATCATATAGGCTCATGTATATGCCCTTCTGATTTTGGAATTAAAGCTTGTTGCTAAGAATTATGTTTGTGGTTCATCATCATGTTGCTAAATTAAAGCCACTCATAACCAAGACCAAAACCATATCTCAATCTTTAACCCTTTTTTCTCACTAACAAAATCCCACTGCTCCTTCATCACTATCTTGTCCACTTCTTGCACACACAATAAACTTAATAAAACCAGAAAGAAACACTCTTTCTTTATGCTGAGTGCTCAAAGAATTACCACCAGCACCTCCACTAGCAATGGAGAAACCGATCACGACCAAGAACATGAAGATATCCGTGATATCCATGCCTTAACCCCACCGCAGCCGCCTCCGGTGCCTCGAGGCCGTTGGGAAACAGGTAGTCATCGCTCACTGTCCATGAGTAGTGAAGGGGCTGCAAGTGAGAACTTCACCACCATGAGTAGAGAGTTCAATGCTTTGGTTCTTGCTGGTTCTACAATAGGAACTAGCATGAACAACAACAATAGCGGCTCTGATCATAATGAAGATAGTAACTTAAACAACCTGTTGGCTAGGATTGGGGAAGATGAAGTTCCTGAAGAGACTAACCCTTTGGCTATTGTGCCTGATACTCACCCCTTGGATCCAGAACCCAGCTCAAGCTCAAGAAGGGGTGGGTCCAATCAGCTGGTTGTTGTTGCTGGTGGTGGTGGTGCTGATGTTTCAGTGCAGAGAGTGAAGAAAGAAGAGGTAGAAACTAAGATATCTGCATGGCAAAACGCAAAGATTGCTAAGGTCAATAATAGGTTCAAAAGAGAGGATGCCATAATTAATGGATGGGAAAGTGAGCAAGTGCAAAAGGCTTCTTCTTGGATGAAGAAAGTTGAGGTATGCATAGAAAGAAACTAATTATTAGTCTAGTAGATTAACTATTTATTAATTTGCCTGTTAATTAATTTTTTAGTTGATGATCCAAAGCTAATATGTTTCCCTTCTCATGCAGAGTTTTTCATGATTATACTAAGGACTTGTTAATTAATTAATCAATTAAAAAACAGATAACAATCATAATATCTTTGTTGAATTTTTTGAACCATATTGATTAGAGAGAGTCTTGATGATGTAGTTGAAGTTGCTTTGATACTTTACCTATATGACAAGAGTTAATATAGACCACCAGTTTATGATCAAATAATGGAATTTCTTGGATTTGTATTTTATCTATTGCTAGTTAATGAGCTAATTTTAGCTCAAGTTTCAATTTCAGTAATTATTGCTTCCACAAAAGATGATAACTAACTTTCAACAAGAAAAGTATTTTCATGCTTCAAGCACTACTCAAGACAGAAAAGTACATATGAGAATTATACCTTTACAATTGATAAGGCATTTTCATATTGGCTTATATCTAAAGCATGTATGTGTCTTTTACTGTTTCTTCTTCGTTCTTTTTTTTCCCTGTATCAACTAGAAAATTAAATGTTGTCTCTGTTTTGACACTGTTCATAACTCTTTTTTGGTTCTAACTTATTTGAGCTTGATTTATTTAGAGGAAGCTGGAGGAGAAAAGAGCAAGAGCACTAGAGAAGATGCAGAATGAAGTAGCGAAAGCACACAAGAAAGCTGAGGATAGAAGGGCATCAGCTGAGGCTAAAAGAGGAACGAAAGTTGCAAGAGTTCTTGAAATAGCCAATTTGATGAGAGCTGTTGGAAGAGCTCCTGCTAAAAGGTCCTTCTTTTGAACCTTATAGTACTATACAACATAATCTACTATAATCATATAGAACATATTTTACTTAAAAAGACGAAAAAAAACCGAAAAGAATGATGGACAAAAATAATTTTCCCAAACTATAAGGGTTCCTGCATCTTTTGAACTATAGGAAATCCATGTATGAAATGGGGCAGTGAGGAATTGCACTCAAAAACTAAGGACTGTTACTGTTTGAGTGTTTGAAGTTTCAAGTGTGTTTTAGTTAGTGTTTGTTGGTGAAAGTGGTGGAACAAATATTTTGTCTTGTACAGTTATACTGCTTCTTATTGAAACAAACTTTTGGTGCTTAAATTAATGCCAATACTTGTTTAAAGATAATTAAGATGTGTTCAGTTTGGTGCATCTACAAGTGGTATAGAATGTTTTTTTATATGTATGCACTCTCTTCATGTGAATGTGTTCCAAGGAAGTGGAGATGCTGTTTTTGCAATTATAAGTTCACTATGGCAAGGAACCAATGGAAGATTACATACTAGAGAACAAGAATCAAATTATTTCTGCCAAGTTGCAAACACAATTTAAAATTTTGGTCATTACTTCCAATCAATCACATAGTTGTGTATATATAAATATATATATATAAACTGTCTCCAAAAATTTGGAATTTTGGTATGGATTGTAGTCATTTCTGTGTCAGTCTTATTTGGACGTTAATTATGCTTTCATAGCATCATGCTTCATATACAGATATGATATAATGAAATGTTTAAAGAACTTTGAAAATAGACAATGATGCATTATTATTTATAAAAGAAAAGAAGAAAAAACCGAAAACTTTCTGGGTTAATAACAGCCATCACAGTAAAAGAGACCACACCTTGGTTAGCAAAAGGGAGAAGAATACCAAGAAGACGACATTCCCATTCTTCATTCAAAAAATAAAAGCAAAATGCACCGAAGAGCTTTTCAGCATTCTTAACAAGAAGTAATTACAACATATATCATGTCCGTCCTTGTTTCAGGGTAATAGACCCTGTCCATAAACATACAGGTTATGATAAATTAGTCTAAAAGACACAAATGCAGGCCTTCTAAGATGAAAGTGTGATATACACAATAGATAGACCAAACACCATATAAAATTGGCTAGTAAAGATAAAAATCCAAGGATTATGTGTTGTTCAAATGAAAATTGATTACGGTATCTTTAAGCACCATAAATCTGAAAAATATGTTTCAATCTATCAACTGCAATAAATTGGAACTTCAAAACTATATATTTTGAAGCAAAAAATAAACTGTTAACTGAGTATTGGAAGTTGTCAACCGCATAGTTAGAAATCAGCAAAGCTTCAATAGAAGTAAACAATTCATTTCCATGGTACAACTTTACAATTCTGAAAGCACTTTCACATTGTCACCTTCAGTATTAAACACTAACGAAGATATACACAGTGAAAGGAATGCTATAACTTTTTAAAAACCGTGATTTACGATCTCATTGTCTCCCAATTAGAAGAAAAAGGTTGGACTATGATATTTTTAATTGACATGCATCATTTTTGAAATCTCAGTACCTGCTCATTATCTCCCAATAATGACCATTGATGCACTTAAGTGCAATGTTATTGGATTAAGAAGCTCCCTTGTTTAGTCTTGAGTGGAAATCCTGCAGTATTAGATACAACACAAAGTCAGAAAAGAGAAGATATTATTATCTTGGTGAAAATTGAGATCTATGAAGAATCCAACCTTATTATTTTATGCAAATGAAGGTACTAAAAGAACTTGAAAAGCTAATGATATACTTCTTATACAATAAAAACTACTAGGATGATGGCAGACAAATTAGTGGACCTTGATGATAAATAGATCGGCCTGTGGTTATTTAATACACCAAATGGAAAAGGAGACTCAATTAGTAACTGCACAGATGTAAGTTGGTACTAAAACAGGTGGGTTTTGCCTGTTCTATTTCCATGAAAGCGAAATATTTCTGTTCTATTTCCATGAATACAGAATTTTTAGCCCACAATGGACCACTGCACATAAATAATACATATGAGACATTGGCTTTTTTTTTTTTTTCCCTTTTTTTTTTGCCACCTTATCTCTCAAATGGTGAAACAGAATTGCAATATAGGCAACTGCAGTACAGTACTTGCCTTTTCTCAAGTTTGCAAATTAGCAGGAAATATAATCTGGACGAACTGGCATTATTTCTGCATTTGAAAATTGTTATTAGGATGGGAAGTTTTCTCGACGATGTTACCCTCTACTTCTATTCTTTACCCATAATCTGACTAGTTGGTCCAAAAGAGAATCATTGAATTAGTTCTTTAAGCACCAAAAAAAAAAAAAAAAAAGGTACTCGAAGAGCACACACCATACCAAACAGTGGGTTGGAAATGAATTACAAATACTCCGAAGCACAAATATTCTTCTCTTTTTATTATAAAAGACTCCAAATGAGATTAAAATCAGCTACATCATATCTCCATCTCATGTCATCCCTTAATAGATCCAATTCCGCATAAATTTCATTACTTTCTGGATGATCTTTGCCACTTGCTACAAAATGATGCACCTTATCATCTATCTCAATCCAGCTAGTACCTGCTTCTTTACTTAACTTTAAGTCATTCATAACTGTTCTAAACTTTGCTGCCTCATCAAACATTCTTTCTCCAGCATACGCATTTGAAACGAGCATGTAAGATCCAGCCTCAACAGGTGACAAATCAAGTAAATATTTTGAAGCCAACTTTCCAAAATTCCAGTCACCGCATAACTTGCAAACGTTGACCAAAGTCCTCCAAAGCAGGGTTGACTTTGAAAAAGGGCTTTTTTTAATTATATCCATTGCTTCTGACAAGTGGCCAGCCCGACCCAAAAGATCAACCATACAAGCATAATGCTCAAGTAATGGTTTAATTCCATATTTTGGCTCCATTACATTGAATAAGCTTATTCCATCTCTAAATAGACCAGAGTAAGTGCAAGCCTGAAGAATGGACAATATCGTGATCTCATCAGGAGCGAATTGTTTTTTCTTCATTTCTTCAAATAGCAACAGAACCTTGGCACCTTGGCCGTGAAGAGCATAAGCAGAAATCATAGCATTCCAAGATATGGAATCATGGTCATTCATAACATTAAACATTCGATGAGCTTCTTCAATGCTTCCACATTTGGCATACATTGTAATCACAGCATTAGCCACAGACAAATCAGCTTCAAATCCAGTCTTAATAGCATAAGCATGATAAAATCTTCCTCTTCCTAATGAACTCTGATTAGCTGATAAACTAAGGAGTCGTGAAAAAGTCACCATATCTGGTTTAATACCATCCAATCTCAAGTGATTGAACAAAACAATGGGGTCTTCTTCATCATCTCCGCTGCTTTCCATAAACCCTGCCAGAATGGCATTGAAAGAAGCAATTCTCTTACTGGAAAGACCATCAAAAACCATTCTTGCAGACATTAGGTTACCACATTTAGCATATAAATCTACTAAAGCTGTCCCAATATTAACAGCACAGGCATAACCAAGCTTTATCACAAGTCCATGAATTTGAAGTCCCAATTCCAAGTTTCTGCACTCCGAGCAGGCATCAAGAATGGTAGTTAACAAAGTAGAGTCAAAGTTAACACCACACAAATGCAACTCCATGAATGTATCAATAGCTTTTTTCCCATCTCCGCTCCTTGTGTAGCCAGACAAAAGCGCAGTCCATGAAATCAGACTCCTGTTAATCATTGCAAAAAACATTCTCTCAGCCTCTCTAGCCATTCCCTTCTTCCCATACATGGTAATAATTGCATTTCCAATTGAAGTTTCATTCACAAAACCGTACTTAAAAGAAAGCCCCTGTAATTGCTCAGCTTCCTCTATACCCAAATCCCCATCACATGCGCTAATGATGTTAGTGAATGTATAATCATTTGGCAGGAGACCAGCATTTAGCATATTTATGAAAACTCCGATAGCCTTTTCCCCATTTCCAGCCCTAGCATATTCCAAAATCATAAAATTGAAACACCGAACATCTTTACAAGCCATGCTATCAAACACTTTCTTTGCATCACCAAACAGTTCACTTCTTGTGTAGATGGCAATCAACGAAGTTCCAACAACAACATTCTCATCAAACCCACTTTTTATGATAAAACAATGAAACTGTTGCCCAAATATCTGATAATCCGGAGAGCTACATGCTTGCAGAATTACGCTACAAGTATGCTCATTTAACCTCTCTCCAGATTTATGCATTTCAGAAGCAATATTAAGTGCAGATTCAAATTTATTATCATCCAAATACCCCTTTATTAGTGAAGTCCAAGTAATTGTGTTTCTAACAAGCATTCCTTCATGCACCTTCTGTGCTAAATCCAATCTACTAAATTTTACATAAAGGTTAACAAGATTATTCCTTTCAAACGGATCATCTTGAAAGCCTGATTTAACTAAATAAGCATGAATTGCCTGACCCAGCAAGAAATCTCTTGAGCCAATTGAAATCTTTAGGAGCTTAGGCCAGTCACTGAAGAGAAGAGTGTCTTCTTCACAAGGAAATGCACCCGATATAGTAGGGTATTGGGTTATTTGTGGATTTGGGTATTGTACACTGCTCTTGTGTAGTTGTTTAAAAGCAGAGCAGGTAAACATGGGTTTTGTTTTCAGTGGAGGAAATGAACGTTGGGGTTTTGAAAGAGAAGGAAACCAGGTGGCGGGAATAAGGGTAGTCATTGCAGAACTTTCAATTGGAAAACATGCTGAAACACGGAAAAATCAAACAAACATAAGATGTGACTCCGGAAAATTTCTGAAATTTTCTTAGTTAGATAGACATATGAATTGCAGTAGGACAAAATATTTTTCTTACATCAAATTGTCAAAATTACGTTCTTTCCAAGCAAATATAATTCCCTATCACGAGCAAAACAGCTCTCTTCCGGCAAAATGAGTTTTATGGGTCAAATTTGTGTTTTCATTTTTATAAGAGTTTGAGGTCACTAAGTACTAACTTGTCAGTCACTTTAACTAATACTTTATGAGTCAATCCGAGTAAAATATTTTATTAATATTAAAATTGAGCAAATTACCTTTTTAAATTAAATAATTAAATGATTTTCTTTCTTTTTTCAATTTATTTCCATTAATACTTTTTTAATTTGTTTTAAACTCCGTCATTCTTTTAAATCAATATGCCAAACTTACAAAAACTAGAGCGAAAATTTATTTAAGAAATTGATTGATGACTCTTGCACTGAAAAAAAATGTAAAAACTAAATTTTTATTACATTTCCATAAGGCTAATATTAAAAAAAAAAAGAAAGTTTAAATTTTTAGTTTCTTCATTTGTTTATGAATGAAAAAAATATGGGAGAAAGAAAAATAAATTATGGAACCTATGCCATTTTCTCTGTAATCTATAAGGAAAATTAGATGAAAATCATTAAAATTATATAATTTTACCTCTATTTATTGTATGTAGATTAAACTTATAATATTTCTATTCATGAAATCATTTTCTCCCCTTATTTTCTTCTTCAACATTCCGACATAAAAAAAAAAGTTTATATTTTTCACTTTTATTTTCCTTTAATATTTTCTTTCATCCCGGAATTGTTATCCAAAAGCACTCTAAGCGTGACTGACTGAGGTTAATAAAGCTTTAAACTTTTGGGCTTTTTTGATGATTATGGCAGCCAACTCTATGGACCCGTATACAGGGGACGTGGTAGAACCTGGGCTTATCACCCTATCGTAGAAAAGCGACCCCCTTCTTTTAGTTTTAGTAGCTAGTTGCAACCTTTCAATTTTTAATCTTCAGTTTCAATAACAGCCTCATTTGCCAAATCCATCTTCTCCCTCTCTTGCTCGTAGAAGGGAGTAAGCCATGGAAATGGCAATTAGCTTCAACAACTCTTCCTTCTCTGTGATAAATCCTAACCCTGTTATAAAAAGGACAGCTTCTTCTTCTCTGCTCAATAAGCAACTACTTGGTTTCAGCTTGTCTTCTTCACCAAACACTAGAACATCGCTCATGTGTCGTTCGAAAAGTCAATTTAATGGTCTTATCAAATGCTCTGTTTCTCAAGCTACAGAAACAGCTACTGGTAATTCAATTTCTTCTTCAATATGGCATATAACTGATTTTTTTTTAAAAAAATTCGTTTATTACTATGAATTTTTTTTATTGTTACTATTTAGAATTTCTGGTATAGCTTAATCTTGTTATATTGGCTCAGAAAAGAAGGCCCAAATGATGAGGAGAAGCGATATAAGGAATATAGCTATAGTTGCTCATGTTGATCATGGAAAGACAACTTTGGTTGATGCCATGTTGAGGCAATCAAAGGTAACAGTTATGAATTCATGTGTACAATGGTTTGTTATAAATGAAACATGCTATTTAGCTTCCTCATAAACTGCATTGAATAGCTTGCTGCTTGATAAAAGTTGATCATTTTGGGTGCTAACTCACAACCTCATGGCACTGGAGATGACTCAGTTTCCACTGAGCCATAGCAAATTGGTTGGAGTGTTTCGTTTTTAACTATTGATTGCTAATGAGGTTGAAATTTGGCCTCTTTTTGGACTTTGGATGTGCAAGAAAGAGTTTTTTCATATTCAAACTAAAGAAAAGAAAAGGAAAAGGTAAAATTTATTCAGATTGATGCAAGAACACTTAAGAACCTTAGCTCGAATGCATCTTTATTACTTTGGAGAATCCCAAATAAATAAAATTCAATTGAAAAGTCTTATAACAAGTTGTGGCCATTGGCCAGATTTAGTTTAGCTATCTGATAATTATACATTTGGAAGAGAGCAATGAATAGATATTAATAATTATGACCAATATTGTTATGCAGGTATTTCGTGATAACCAATTCGTACAGGAAAGGATAATGGACTCGAATGATCTAGAGCGTGAACGGGGGATTACAATATTGAGCAAAAATACGTCAATTACTTATAAGGATACCAAAATTAATATAATCGATACTCCAGGACACTCGGACTTTGGTGGTGAAGTGGAGCGCATCCTCAATATGGTGGAAGGAGTCCTTCTAGTGGTACTAATTTGTACCTTTAATTATATGGCTGATCATACATTTAACCTAATAATTTTAAGCAAATCATTCTGATATCAACATTGACTTTTTGATTTTTATTGCAATTTCTGCATTTTTCTGAAAGAAGTCCTCCAGGCAACATAAGTGCCTTCATTCTCAAAAGTCAAAGTGAACATGAACATGGTGTTATATTCGTGAAGGATATATATTAAGGGATGTTAATATATAAACAAATGTCCATGGCATTTTGGGTGGGTTCAGGGGGTGTCGAAAGGTGAAAGTTTAGTTTTCTGGAACTAAACCAGTACAAAGGATTTATTCAATGTGCCTGATGCACAACGTGCATGTGTAAATAAACAGCAAATGTGTGAGGTCCTCCCAGGAAAATAGGCTGTTTCAGAGGGGAAGGTACACTAAATTTCTTCCAAACCTAGTGCACTAAGTAATTCTCCTGTGAGTCTGTTATTTTTTATTGACCTTAAATGTCAACAATGAACTCTGTATTTTCCTGTCAAAGCCCTTTTAGCATGAGAATCATTTGGTCAATCTGAAATACTATGTTTGTGTGAATGGCACTTGTCGTGCTAACCTTGTTTAGCTATTATTATATGTCCTTTCCCAATTATAAACAACCAGGCTGTATATGTTGATATTTTTAGCTAGATAAATTGGTTTGAAGAGCAACACGAGGAAGAAGTGTCTATGTGCTGAGTTCAGGTCAACTGGGCAGGGCTTATTCTTTCCATATTCAGTTTGGCTTACTACTGAAAGCATCTGTTATTTGTTATTTTAATTGTTTCTAGCCTTTAAGAAATGTCAACTGAGGACAGTATATCAACCCATATATCCACAGCCTAAATGCTTTTAATATACTTAAACCTTATTTTAACTCTACCAATGATACTCTGGAATTTTGGACCATTGCATTTTTTGGATACTTAAAATTTTTTCTTCATACCTGCCATCTTTCATAATATTTCAAGGTGCTAGCTCTAGAATTTGGTGAACATTTCAAGAAAGGGTTTGAATGGATTTTTTGTTGATTAGTCATTGCATAAGGTTCTTCTGTATTTGGATTCACCTTCTACTACATAGAAGTTAGTTTGACTCTTCATTAATAAAACTGAAGGACTATAATTTCAGTCATTAGATGCCTCTACTATTTCTGGGTGTGTTTCTCTCTGTTTGTTATTAAACTTGCAATGTTTCCTCTTGGTGCTTATCTTAGATCAAGTAGGCAATATTTTCTTCTTTTTATCCAATTGTCTGATTGGCGATTGATGCAGCTCTTTTATTTGTAGGTAGATTCTGTGGAAGGACCAATGCCACAGACAAGGTTTGTTTTGAAGAAGGCTTTACAGTTTGGCCATGCTGTAGTTGTTGTTGTCAATAAGATTGATAGACCTTCAGCTCGTCCAGATTATGTCATCAATTCGACCTTTGAATTATTCATTGAACTAAATGCAACAGATGAACAGGTACTCAAGTGATATGGTCTAATGATTTGCAAAATTGCAAATATGTTCTGTTATAACTTTGACATTGCTAATTTATTGTTACATAGACTGACACTTAAGAAATTTTTTCCAAAAGTTGAATGCTAATTAGTGGTCAACAATTAATGGACTTCTCTTTGCATATATAGCCTCTTCATGCTTCTTGTTTTCTGTTTCTGAAGTTTGACAGCTTTATAGATGCTTCAAAATATTCAGATGATAATATCCAAATTTTCATCTCAGTGTCTTACCTTTTACCTGCAGTGTGATTTTCAAGTGATATATGCAAGTGGTATACAAGGAAAGGCTGGATTATCTCCTGATGATTTGGCTGAAGATCTTGGGCCGCTTTTCGAGTCTGTAATCAGATGCATACCTGGACCACGCATTGACAAAGATGGTGCACTACAAATGCTTGTTAGTGGTTGTCCATTATATAACTGTTTAATCTTTTTTTACTCTTTGCTTTTATATTGTTTATCCATGAATTTGGCTTTCTTCAATTCAATATGTTCGCTGTGACTTACACTAGCACAAATTGTCATATTCTTGGAGTGTGGTATGGGCTTATTGTTCAAAGCCACGACTGAGAGCTTCAAGGAGTAGCATCATCTTTATTAATAGGATCAGAAGTGATAACTAATACATGGATATTGATCTCAACGATCTCCAGCTTCCATGTTGTTTCATATGAATCAATCCTTCATGAGTTATCTTCAATTAAAACTATAGGGTGGTTGGACCATAGGACACCAAAAAAAAAAAAAAAAAATTAAGAACGAGCACAATGATGGAACTTCCATAACTGGGAGATACTAAATTATGGTTAGGTATCACACAGCACCCTTTAGTATTCTGTCGAATGCATCTGTGATCTGCTGTAAAGGTGAATTTCCTTTTTCATCCTTTGGACTTGTGCTTAGCTAAACATACTCCTTTGTTGATTGAATGTAAAGATTGCATTTCTAATTATCATGTGTTTTCATTCACACAAAACATTTTACCTATGGTTAAAACTCCCTTGCCAATTAGGAGAAGCAGATGCCAAGATTCGGAATTCTAAAAGTGATTTTAGTTTTTTGTGCCTATGTCAATTGGTCATGTTTAAATTCTTATATTTGGCTCATTTTCTTTCAACTATGATTTTATCTTTTGTTTTAATCTTGTGTTCCTTTATGAAAATATTATAACCTTTGTATCTATATTAACTGTCATTGACATATTTTAGGCAACAAATATTGAATATGATGAACATAAAGGACGAATAGCTATTGGGCGCCTGCATGCGGGAGTTCTGCAGAAAGGAATGGATGTGCGGGTGGGTTCCTTCTATTCTGAATTTTCTTGTCTACTTGTCTCTGTGTTGGTTGCTTTGTCATGAGTTTGGTTATCTGAACTGTGTTGGTTCTTTTGCCATCGTTGGTGATATGTGCATTTCTTACCTAATCATTTTTGGTGCCTGATTTCTTTAATTGGTTTGGATAAATCAACTTGCTGATATTAATGCATAATCTACATATATGTCCCATTTATCTTGAAAATCCTGAAAAAAGAATATGTTAGTGTTATGCATCTTAAAGACCACGGCATCTGTAATATGATATCCATGTGTTCTGAACTGCAGCTGTAGGCATTGTTGCTGACAGGCACTGCACAGAGTGCTGTAAATTATTAGTTGCTGACTTGCAGCAATTACTCTGTAGATAACTTTGCAGTAACTGAAAATATAGGAGAATGTATTCGTTGTTATTGGATTTCTGTACTGACGAAGGTGGTTGAGATAGCCAGTTTCAACCTCCTAGTTTCCTTAAAAGAAATATATTTATAATTTCTTTTTGAAAAATAGAATCAAATTTATCCTTGAATATAGTCATTGCTAAATCTCATAAACAAAGAATAGATGAACAAGAAATTTTTTCTTCCCCACGCATGCAATATATATGATATCAAAGTACACCTGTGGTTGTGAATGCACTTTATAGGCTTTTTTGTTATATTAAGTAGTGTGAAGTGGTGACATTCTGTTATTATTACATACTTATTAGGCATATGGGATTGTTCTGAATTTGAGCTAGTAAGTAAGATATATGGACTATCCTGTAAAAATGATTACCAGCAGCTTAGTCCAATTTTCAGATCAAAATCAATGATTACCAGCAGGTGTGATATCCTCCAGCTGTTCCTTTTAATAATTTCCAAAAATAAACATAAACTTCCTTCCCCCCTTCCTTTTCGGTTGTGATTATTTCAAGTTGGAGAATGTTTTGGCATCTAGAAGTTAATTCTTTTTTCCAAATCCTGGTTTCAACTTCCCAGGTATGTACATCAGAAGATTCGTGCAGATATGCAAGAGTTAGCGAGCTTTTTGTGTACGAGAAGTTTATTAGGGTTCCAGCAGAAAGTGTGGAAGCTGGTGATATCTGTGCTGTTTGTGGAATTGATGACATTCAAGTAAGCTTTACTCTTTCCATCCTTTTTTGTTGATTCAACGACGGAATACCATTTATTGTTTTGTGTTAAGTATATAATTTAAGAACTACTATGGTATTTCATGGTCATGTAATTTGTCTCACAAAGTAAGAAATCATGATATTGGAATTGAAATAATTTATATTCTGAAATTGGACAAAAGGAAAGTATCAAAACGAGTAGGTTGCTAACAAAAGAAGACGAATAGGCTTTCCTCTCTTTTGCATGGATCAACTATTGTTCCTATCATGAGGCTGCCTTATTTACCATATAACCTTAATATGATATCTTTAATGAAATTTACTTTGCTTTTTTCAGTATCACTTTCTGATTGATTTAATTTTCATTAATCAGATTGGGGAGACAATTGCTGATAAAGTATCTGGGAAGCCATTACCTTCTATCAAAGTCGAAGAACCAACTGTGAAAATGGCTTTCTCTATAAACACTTCACCATTTGTTGGCCGGGAGGTAAGACCATTGGCAATAACCTAAAATAGTGAAATCATTAAATACATTATTTGGTGTTTTGACTTTCTTTCTCTTCTCCCACAAACCCATGACTATATAGACAAGCTTGTCGGTTGTTGAGAGTGTTGGTTTGCTCTTTGTCTGGTATTTTATTATGTCCTTGCATAGGTTGCTGAAAATATTGTGATGACAGGATTCATTAGTACTTTTGTTGGCATCATAACCTCTTTTTTTAAAAAAATATTTTTCTCCATCCATTTTTAAAATTTTAATTCATCAAATAATCATGCTTAATAACGTGCACATAGCATTTGCATTTGTTAGCATGACCGCTTTCATGTTTCTATCCATTTAAACTTTGATGTTTCTTCAATCCATTTCAGGGAAAATATGTTACTAGCAGGAATTTACGAGATCGACTCTACCGCGAGATAGAAAGAAATTTGGCTATGAAAGTTGAAGATGGTGAAACTGCAGATACATTTGCTGTTAGTGGGCGTGGCACTTTACATATCACCATATTGATTGAGAACATGTAAGTGAAAGCTATTTGCTGCTACTCCATTTCTTCATTTTGCTTATGTATATTATGTTTTTTGTTTCTCAGGAGAAGAGAAGGATATGAATTCATGGTGGGACCTCCCAAGGTCATTAACAAAACAGTGGACGGCAAAGTGTTTGAACCATTTGAGGTGGTCTCCCTAACTGGATTTTCATTCTTTTTTGAGGGGAAAACATGGGCATAGGATATGTAACTAAATGCATGATTGACTTTGGCAGGGATGTGCTTTAAGATTCCTGTTATTAACATGTCTCTGTCTCTCTTTTTTGTTCTCTTTCTAGTGGCTTATTTGCCATTTTCTCACATGCATATAAATTTAGGAACAGTTAAATTGGTTTAGCTAAGTTTATGAAAAGATGCTTACATTTCACAAAATAATGGATCTAATCAACTTTTTGGTTTTGTTTTGGATATACACCCATTGGATGAAAGAACTTTATCCTCTAATTATTTTATGCATTACTACAATACTTTATACAGCCATATACATGCATACATGTGGAGATATATGCGTACATATATGTGTATTGGTATATGGTAATGGCATACAACAGTATCATATTATATATATCATTGCATAGCTGAATTTCCCTGATTTCCTTTTAGTTCCTTTAAAACCAATTTGTCTAACTGTTGCATGTGTAAATGGATAAGTAAATTGCACGAAAAAAATGGACAAGGTGATCTATATTAAATTACATAATAGCCACTAATTTTTTTTTTTTTTTTTTGAGAGATGCCATAGTGGCAGCTTTGTGCCGCATTTGTTAAAAGCTTTGCATCAATATTTCGGTACTAGATGATAATTACAGCATAAATGGCTAAGAAAGTAACAATAACATAATGCTTGTCTTGGAAAAGAACACTCTATAACATATGTTTTTGGATACTATCTTTCTCCATTTGCCCTGTATTTGTCACTGGCTAACATGGGAAGTGCTTGCAGATTGCCACTGTGGAGGTACCAGAACAATACATGGGGCCTGTGGTTGAACTTCTTGGCAAAAGGCGTGGGCTGATGTTTGATATGCAAGGTGTTGGGTAT
The DNA here is from genome assembly GCA_947857235.1 of Jatropha podagrica. NCBI lineage: Eukaryota > Viridiplantae > Streptophyta > Magnoliopsida > Malpighiales > Euphorbiaceae > Jatropha > Jatropha podagrica. The sequence continues at coordinate 88,694 of CANUEP010281468.1, read as the reverse complement.
GTAGAATGTTCTGTGTTCTTTAAGTTCGTGTTTAATTAACAACTTTAAGCAGAGGATTCAAGAAATAATGGAATTTAGTGACAAACAAAAACAGAAAAGAGAAGAGTGCATGATATTTAGGTGTCGTGATACAAACATTGGATCATTTGATGTGCGAAGGACATCATGTAAGAAGTATAAATTCTTACGTTAACAGTCATTTGGATGAATCATGTTCTAAAAGAAACTGTCATGATAACTTTTTAAAGAAGAAAGCCTGTATCACTGATATCTGTGTGTTATGAACGCCTTGGCAAATATGGAAATTGTGAAAATTAAATAGTTAGATTATTAGCTTAAATAGAATCAATAAAACATGGATTCCTAATTAGTAAAAGATTCTGAGAATTAGTTAGATTATTAGTTTAGATAGAACTCAATAAAACACATTCCTAATTAGTATAGGATCCATTTTAGTTAGTTTCCTAAGTAGATTAAACTTTCTATTTTTATAATTTTCTACTTTATCATTCTAACCTCTATTTAGAGATATGATTGTTATTAATAAATTAAGCAAGAATCTTTTCCAGAAAAATGAGATTGGAGCTCTCTCTAACAAGGTCCAAAGGTGACAGCTCCCTTTTGATGAGCTGAATCTCTCCCATACAAAAAAAATAGGCAAATCCGTAACAAGTAAAAGGGCTCAAGTCCCTTGCTTCAGGAAGATTACATAGTACATCACCCTGTGACACGATCTATTACTCGGGCTCATGACACTGTTTTTATGCATATTCTGATCCCAAGATCTGAGTTATAATTTCTATGCTGATTATGATTCATAATATTGTCTTCTTAATCTTCCACTGAAAAAAAAAAAGATCTTTTAGTTGCTTATAAAGACAGCAATCATGGCAAATATCTTCTCACTTGAGCAGTTAACATGTTTGGAATCTGAATTTTACAAATAAATTAAATCAAGTCTGTATACTTTGATCATTCTCACATTTTACCACTTCTGTAGAAATGGTGCTCCAAAGTTCCATACTTCCACTACTGAGTTGCCATTGTGCTCACATCACTGCACTTTCATTAGCATCAGTTTTTGTTAAGCTGCATCTTGTTGTGTGTTACTGATGCTATTTGCGGACTTTTTATGTGCTCTAGGTCAGAGGGAACAACACTGCTAAAGTATAAGATCCCTACCCGTGGCCTTCTTGGACTGAGGAATGCAATTTTGACAGCTTCTCGTGGCACGGCAATTCTTAACACAATATTTGATGACTATGGTCCTTGGGCTGGAGACATATCTACCCGAGATCAGGGTTCATTGGTAATCACTAATTTTTCTGCTTGTTATCAAGCTGGTTTTTTATGATGTCATGTCCTTTACCCATGAACCATATTATGCTTGATGAAATTGCATAGTCTGTCTGATAAGAACTTTTAAACATCAAAATAATTTCAAAATTGTCTTTGTTCCTTAATCTTTAGAAGTATAATTCTTTTGGTGATCTATTCAACAGTAAAGGGGGAAAAAGATACTTTCAAATGCCTTTCTAGAAACTTTTAAACCTATCTTTCAATTGTTTTGATCCACACTCTGTAAAACTCTATAAGAAAATCAAATAAAAATGAAATTAACATTCAATAACTCACCAATATGTACACGGAACTAACAAATATAAATGACATGTTTCTGTCTGTATCATGTGATGTTTGTACCTCTCTGTTCTACATTTGTTTAATTTCATAATGGGAAAAAAAATCCATGTGCACAACCATTCGAGAGAGCTATTTAAGGCTCTCTTTTGTCTACAACACCGCATAAATGCATTCCAAATATATATGCTATTGAAACAGTAATTACATCTTGTTGAGATTTCAAATTTTTGAAAGGTAAATAACTCTTACTTCTGTCAGTCTGAAAATTGTATAACAAAGAGAGTGATTTTCAGGTTGCCTTTGAGGAAGGAACATCTACCTCTTATGCCCTTGCTAGTTCCCAGGAGAGAGGGCAGATGTTCATTGGTCCTGGAGTGGATGTTTATAAAGGTCAAATTGTTGGCATCCATCAACGACCGGGGGACTTATCACTGAATGTGTGTAAGAAAAAGGCTGCTACAAATGTTCGTTCAAATAAAGAACAAACAGGTGAAAAGCTACTCTCGCTGTTACCTTAATTTCTCTTTTCATAAAGAAAGAATTCAATTGCCTGCATAGTTTTTTGGAAAAATGCTAATCATTACTAAATGATTGTTATTACTATTAAGTAACTAAAAGGTGTGGTTTTGCAAATCCTTTATTAGTAAATAAAAAGCTAAATATAATTCTCTAGAAGCTGAATTTTCTTTATTTTTGGTCATCAAGCAAAGCTGCAATTTTATACCAGAGAAAGAATCCTTTTCCAGTATGGACGTCTATTTTTGCTGTTACTTACTAGACGCCTATGCCTGGGAATTCAATAATCATTGAACTTATATTTCATATATCTATGACGCCTATACCTCGTTCATGGCATTTTTTATTATCAAGTGTGTAGATTTGCTAGTATCCGTTATTGAGGTTTCTATTCTTGTTTGTAACGGTCCCTATTTTATTTCTCTATGCAGTGGTTCTTGATACCCCCTTGGATTATAGTCTGGATGACTGCATCGAGTATATTCAAGAAGATGAACTCGTGGAGGTTACTCCCTTGAGCATCCGAATGTGCAAAAATCCAAAGCTGGCAAAAAAGACAAGATGAACGATTTAGACTTTACATCAACAGCTGGCAGATCAAACATCCTCGCTGACTGGTCTGAATACAAAGCCTTATACTTCTGCATTTAAATTCATACCTCATTAGCCACACCATCTCATCCCTTTTTCTCTTTCATTGCTCCCTTCTGCTCTCTCTTCCACCAAAACCATTTTGAAGCTCCCTGCCATATTTACATTAATGATTTATGTAGAATGAATTTAGGAATACCAAGGCATATCAAGTTTTGCTTCCATGGAGATGATATTCTGTTGAACCATCATCCATGCAGATGTCATTAGTTACTTGCTTGTATTGCTAGGAAATAAGCAAGTGAAGATTCTCTGGAACTGTAATACAGAAAGAAGCAATCTTTCTCTGAGACCGAGACAGATGAAGATATTTTTTGTTTAATATAATGAAATTATTGGGTGAAGCAGAATTCTGCAAGTGATATACAATATTAGAATGCTTTAAGCAAATGTGAAGTCTAATTGATTAGAAAAATTATTTTATGCAACTGCGGACTTTGATCAAGATCAATATACTTTTTTGAAGTGCTCTGAGCTGGAATTTCCTCCCTCCACAAGAATTGAATGCTTGACCTCTTATTTAAGTGATCTAAGTCATTTTTCACTCACCAACTTTGTTGGTATATTATTGTTTAACATTTAGTTGTGTTCGACAACAGTTTTTTAAGTAGTTTTATGGTGTTTGGTAACATGGCATGTAACTTTTAGCTTTTAGCATTTCATGCAACTTTTAGCTTTTAGCATTTCATGCAACTAAACGCCGTTAAAACTAACAGTTAACAGCTAATTGTTTTCAGCATCATAGTGAACAAAGAAAAGGTCAGGATGGCTCCTAAGTCGCAACACTAACACAATTGTGTCGATGCATAGTTACTTATAAAGTCCACAAATTTTTTTTTTTGCAAGGTGTTCCTTTAATTGAGTCAATGGCTGTCATTAATGACCAATCCACTACCCTCCTCTCCAATCTCCCAACCATTGACTTTTTCTTGCATGTCATTTTCCTCTAGACATTATATATATTATTACACAACACCGCAAAACAAAACGAAACATACTGAGCGAGGTAGGTATCTTTCGATCACATAACAGTTAAGACAAGTTGACTTTAAAAGGGTATAGAAATAGAATTTGGAATTATATTTCATGTTCTAGAAGGTTCAGTTGAGACCCCTAATCTTATTTGCCAACTATGCAAAGATTCTTCACATTATTACATTCCATTATTAACCTAATTCCAACCTTACCAACGAGAAGTGATTCATTGTCTATGGACTGCATGTAAAATGAGAAACTCCAGAAAAAGACAAGATTATCTTTTTATTATGAAATTGTGATTCCATCTTTTGAATATAAATGAGTATTCAATTAACTAAATTATTTTACAAATTTTTTTTAATCTGTATCTGATTTTCTTTGTTAGTTTCTAGCTTATATACAAATCCCAAATAAAATAATATTTTTCCATATTAATTTATCATAAAATCTATATATATATATATAAAAGTTAAGCAGTATACATCATTAAGATGTCAAGTGTTAATATAAAAAAATACCAAATATAAATAAAATAATAATTATTTAAGATAATAATAACTATTTAGCACAGTAATTAAATAATAAAATAATTGAAATCGTAATTTATAGAATTTATAATTGACCTTAATAAGAATGAAGGGAGACAGTGATCGAAGCTACGTCATCGACGGCAATGGAGCTGGTGTCGATCGATCGAGTTAGAGTCGCCGGAGAAACAAGGAGGAGAGAAGAGCAAGCTGTCGATCGAAATCGTAGCTCCCTCTCTCGCTCGCGACTTTGAGACAGAAAGGAGGAGAGACTGAAGACACGGTGGTGGCGTGAAGAAGGTCTGGTCGAATCTAACGGGAAGGAGAGAAGGTAAAGTTGGGCCAAAATGGTTAACCGGTGGTTAAGATTTCTTTCAATTCATAGGTTTGTTTGATTTTTCAATTAATTTATGGATTTTTGAATCAAAAGTAGAAGGAGAAAGAAGAGGAGAAAAATGAAAAACCAAAAACAGAGTCTATTGTGGAAGCTAAAAAAGAAGAGGAGAAGTCAAGTCTGTCGCCGGAGGAAAAAGAGTCAAAAAAAACCGGAGGAGGCTCCTCCAATGTCACCACCAGTAGCAGCGGAAGTGGAAAATCCACCGTTGGCACACAGTGAGAAGAGTTTAAAGGAGCAAAAGGATAAAAAAGTTGATAGTGGGAAAAAGTGAAAACTCGAGCATATTTTGGTGATCAGTATTGGTTTCATGAAGGCGCACACAAGCATTTTTTGATGATTTAGACCACTACAATATGATAAAGGCTATATGCAGATTGCTAAACTCAAAAGATGGAGAGCGGAGCTTTAGAGGGAGATCATATTGAAGGTGTTATTGCTAATGGGACACTGTTGGAAGTTCATGTTTCTAATGCTTCATGTTTTGGGTTTGTTGAGGGAATTTAGAAGAAGGATATTTTTTATGCTGAAAATTTTATGAGGGATGGTGATTCTGTTGAAGTGCAGGGTGCTAAAACTGTTATGAAGGGTTCACCTGAGGTCGTTGATGGGAGTCAGTGTAATATAGGTAGTGCGTGTGAAGATACGAGTGGTGGACGAAAGAGGAGGAGGAGGAGGAGGCGAAACATATCCGATGAAATAATTTTGTACCTCACTGAAACTCTTGGCACGATGTTAATAATCTCTCAATCAGATAATAAATTTTAATGAAATATTTTGAAATATAATTTTATTATTTTTAAATAATATTATAAAATATTATTTTATTTTAATATTAATACCCATAATAAAAAAATATAATACCTTTTTAATTTAAAATTCTTGCAATTGGATTGGCAAATCAATGGGAGTAAGGTCAAGAGTTGGTCATGGTCTGAAAAAGAAGACTTGAACTTCAGAGAAATCTCAAAAATAAGCTTCCTAAATATTAAAATAATAATAATAATAATAATAAAGGAATATCCGAATCCATCAACCCAATTAACCATTCAACATAAATAATGAACTAATTCTTTACATGAAATAAAAATTTAAGTCCAACCGTCCTTTTGCAGAATATTTTTTTTAAAAAAAAAAAGAAAAGAAAAAAGAATTAATTGCTTATTTTAAGAAAAGTGCTGGGGAGAAGTTTCTTTAGGTGCATTTCCAACAATGATTTTTATATATTCACAACTTTCACATGTCAAAGCTGAGATTAATATTAATATTTAAATAATAAATCAAATAACCAAATTAATTACTATCTTTGACCAACTCGAATAGCTGTATTCTCTTCCTCCTTATTTATACCAAACCGTTTTTAAAAAAAGGATAAATCAATAATTGTTGCTTCCTACCCCAACAAGAATTCAGAATTCAATAAAAATCCTTCCTTTACCCTTTTTATCTTTTATTATATTCTCCACACCTTCAAACCTTTTTGTTTCCATTGGTAATTTGGTATTAAAAAGTAAAACCCATCCCTCTAATTATTACTATTTATGTCCCTAAGATGACATTTAAAAAATAAATTTTTTATAAATTTATTTTTTAACTCATTTCAATTTTTATGAAAATACAAAATTTTTTTATATTTTGGTTTAAATATCATTAAATGAAAAAAAATAATTAAGCAGGTTTCTCGAATTTTGATTACTAATTTATTAATGAAAAAAAAAACAAACAAACAACGTGCACTGGACTGTAGCAATGGCACACGGTAAATACATGTTCAAAACGTTAATGCTTGCAAGTCAAAACCGTCGAGTTTGACCCAGCCCAGAAGCTTTAAACATAACAAATAAATAAACAAAAAAAAAATTAGGTTTGCTTTGACAAAAATACCCTTTCCTTCCTTTTAATTAATGTGAAATGCGACAGATAACGGCTTTTGTTTCTTTGGGACCAGGAACACGTACTGAAATGATTGCGTAAGGGCAGTCGTGTCTTTTTGTGTTTTCCTATAGATTATGAATTTTTAATTCAATATCATAAATTTATTATTTATTGAAAGTATTTAATAAATAAAAAGATTTATAAATTTATATAATCTAGACGTTTTACAATTTTCATGAATTTTTAAAAATAACATAAAATTCCAAAATCCAGTTGGAACCCACCCTGCCCACTCAAATTTCATTTTTCTTTTTAACCTATGGATAGATTTTCTTTCTAATATCTTCTTTTTGTAATTTTTATTTTGACCCCTCATTTTTCTTTTATTTTTTAATTTTTAAAGATGAAAATTGTATTTTTAAGTATTCATTCATATAAACGAAAGACACTTAATTGATTAATTGAAAATTTTTAAACGGTTTAAAAACTTAATTCTCCTGTTAAGATACCAAAACAAACAATTTTGAAAAAGTTACAGCAACAAATTTATAATGGGAAATTATAATCGTGTCTCTATATAATACCGAAATTAACTACGTTGTCTTTATTCTTTTTTTAATACACTATTTTATTTTTTTATTTTACTCGCGTCATGCTGTAATATATTAGCTGATTATAGAAGTTAAATTGACATAAAAAGACACAAAAGCCCTTATATACAAAAACAAATTGCAGTATTTATAATAATATCAATATCTGTAGATCGAAAATCAAATTGCTAATCACTTTCAATCTCATCTTTATCAAAATCAAGCAATTGAATAATATGGCTATTGCACTATAAAAGAAATTGAAGTTTCTAATCAAAACTCATAATCTACTTGCCAAATTATTCATTTTCAAGCACAAGATAAATATACAACATTATTTACAATCCCATTAATGTAAAAATCATGAAAATAAAGTATACTTGCTGCCATAACAAGAAAGTTGCAATCTCCCTTCTCAAACTTGCAATAAATACATTAATCTTCTTATATTCTAGTAGAATATTAGTTTAAGGTTCATTTGACAGATTAAATCAAGTTTTTTGTCCAAAATTTTTGCATAAACAGTGCTTTAAATCCTATCTATATAAAATTTGAGGATTATTAAATTTTAATCAATAAATTGAAAGAAGAAATAGTAAAATGTATTGAGAAAAACTAGAGTCAGTTTATCGATGCATTATTACAATTTGTCAGAGTCGTAAAAAGTGCAGAAATTGAATTCACAATAAATCATGATTTCACTCTCTGTCTCTCTCTCCTTTGAGCTCGCAAGACTTTCAAAATGAAAGGGTTAATGGCAGAGACACCCATCACATATGAGAATGGAATGGAACTGGTTGGTAGAAAACGCAAATTTAATGGAGAAATAAATATATTTATCATTTTATAAGTTTTTTAATGGAAAAAAATTGAAAATATTAACGGAAGAACAGAATAGAGGGATAAAATCAAAATATAGGTACAAAGTAGTTTATTTTAAAAAAAATATTGACAAAATAGTTAATTATAACATTATATATGAACACTTCTATAATTTTTCCAAAAAAAATTCAATAGGTGAGCTTTGATATTGGGGATAGTTTGGGAAATATGATGGGAATGATTGCCTTCTAGAAGAATTTTACTCTTTTTTTTTTTTTTTTTTTTAAATAGAGTGAAAATGAAATTAAATTTCTTGATATCTTACTTCAAATCAAATAAAGAATTTTGATAACGCCGAAAAATTTTCAATCTTTATTTTATAAACAAAGGCTTATTTCGAAGGGTAAAAGCGGTAAAGCGCCAGGCTTATTTTGAAGGGTAAAAGCGGTAAAGCGCCACGCTGAGGACGTTGACTAGTAAAAAGTTGAGACATAATATGTTTTAATTTACATAACTATCCTTGCAACATGTTTGGATAACAAGAGGGAATAGAAATAAGGTATGAGAAGAAAACACGGAAGGAAAATTGTTTAGTTACGAAAACAGAAATAGTTTTTTCCTTCATTAATCGTTTCTTTAACTTTTTTTCTCCAAATTAAAAAAGAAAACAAGAAAAATAAAGATTTATTTCATTTTTTTGTAATTTTCTTTCTTTTAATGAAGAAAAATAATTTATTTTTCGTGTGTTATTATTTTATTTATTTATTTATTACATTAAATGTTAAAATACATAACTAAATATATTGTTGACAAGTAATATTATTACTAATATCCAATAAAAGAAGCTGACACTAATTTAATAAGTATTATTAAAAATGGAGAGTTCACTGTACCATAATTCTATTCATTTTTGAATTTCATTAAATAAAAAGATTAAAATTTATAAAACCTAAAATCAAAACAAAATGAAATTTTAGAAAATTAAACTAAAAAAATTTGGTTTGGTTTGGGCATTCGAATACAAGTGAATCTGAATAATTTATTTAATCCATAATAATAAATTAATTTTAATTGTCAAAAATTGAGGTAAATAACATCTTTTTTATCAAATTCAATTCAAAATTCAAAATTGATATCTTGATTTCACTTTAATTCAATTTTAATATTAACGATACCAACCCTAAATTTCTTTTTTTGATTGGATTGTGATTAGGCAATATAATAAATTATTTACACTGTTTGAAAAAGGGAAAAATCTATATTTTCATATATTTTTTTGGTTGTATAAAACAATTATACACATTTTTATTTACCTTACAAATATTTAAATTTTGTTTTGTTTGTTTCTAAAAATTATTGTGATATTTTTAGAAATAAAATAAATTATTTCAGTTCATACATATTCACAGTTTTTTCCAAATTTACTGAATTATTATTGAATTAGGCTATATTTAGACAGAAATTTTAGTTATAAAGGGAGAAGAGAATTGAAAGATTAAATCCAATTGAGTCAGGAGTAATTTTTGGAGAATTCAATTTTAACCTAATAGCCAAAAACAAAAAAGAAATAAGAAGAAGAAAACTTGTATTTTGTTTGGATATTTTGGGAAAGCAACAGATTAGCAACCCTCCCCCTTTCTTTCTTCCAAGAAAGGGGGAAGAAGAAAAACAAAAATAAAAAAAAAAAAACAAAAACAAAAACCAAACAGCAAATTGTGGAAGGAAAGAGGTTAGGAGGGAAGTCTCTGGGAAAGAGCTTTGACCTTTCTCTCCCTCACTTCCTTCTCTTGTTGAACCAATCCAGCCCAATCTTTCTTTTGAATTCTTGTTCTTCATTATAATGCTCTCCTTCCTTGTCTTCCCTTAGAACCTCATCGCTCAACCTCTCTTCCTTCGTTTCCTACATCTCCATCATTGAAATTTCTACTCTTTGAACTAATTTTCCAGGAAAAATCGAAAACTTTCCTGTAAAATTTTAGGTTCATAATTCTGATATCTTATGATTTATAGCTGGATCTTGGATCTTTAACCTCGACGTAGACACCCTTTTCTTATTTTGTCCGAGTTTCAGGTTTTGACTTAAAAGATCAAAATTTTGATCGATCTGAATCCATTTTTCTCTTCAAATCCGAATACCCATTACATCAACAGCCCAAAAGATCAAATTTTTTGTTATCCCTTTTACCTTTTTGTTTTCTGATTCATGGGTAATTGTTGTGTAACTCCATCAGCAGTTGCTTCCCCTGACAATAAGAAGCACAAGAAGAAGCAAAACCCATTTGCCATCGATTATGGCCATAACAATGGAGTCCACCACAAGCTTACGGTGTTAAAAGAGCCAACAGGACGAGAAATCGAGCAAAGTTATGAGTTAGGTGGAGAGCTAGGTAGAGGTGAATTTGGGATTACATATTTATGTACGGACAAGGAGACTGGTGAGAAGTACGCTTGTAAATCCATCTCAAAGAAGAAACTAAGGACGGCAGTGGATATAGAGGATGTAAGGAGAGAAGTGCAGATCATGAGGCATTTGCCTAAGCATCCTAATATTGTGAGTTTGAAGGATACTTATGAGGATGATAACGCAGTGCATCTGGTTATGGAGTTGTGTGAGGGTGGAGAGTTGTTTGATAGGATTGTTGCTCGAGGTCATTACACAGAAAGAGCTGCTGCTGCTGTTACAAAGACCATTGTGGAGGTTGTTCAGGTAAGAATTTTTATATGTTTTTGATTGGGTCTTTTATTTCTTTTATCAAATAATATTTAACTTATGTGTGTATTGGTCAAATAAGAGAAAGAGAGAGAATTTGATGTTTGATCTTCCTGAATATAGGGATTCAGGACCCATCCATAAATTCAATTGATGAAGATATGATTTCTTGGAAGTGATTGATAAATAGTATTAGTATTCTTATTGACCTATGAACTTTGTGGAGATGATTTGTTTTGAGAAATATAAATGGCCGGGGCAAATGGTGACTCTGAATGGAGAAGATTTTCTTAATGTATAAATTCCCTGTGCTGGTTGTGCTTCTTTTATGTGACCCCAACTTCTCCTATGTATAAACGGAAACAAATCTGGTTTGCCCTATTTCCTCTCGTTTTTTTTTTTTAAACTATTGATCGTTCATGATGGCCTTTTGGTATCAATAAGTACTTGACTAAAATTCCAGAAAATGGTCTAGTTTTCTGTAAGAAGTTAGTTTCTTGATAATATTTTCTGTTCTATGCTGTTGTAGCTAATTGTCGTGGAGGCAGTAGTTAATTGCAATGAGTTCAACTAGCTCTGTTGTCTTGCAGATGTGCCACGAGCAGGGGGTGATGCATCGGGATCTAAAACCTGAGAACTTTTTGTTTGCAAACAAGAAGGAAACTGCTGCTTTGAAGACAATTGATTTTGGACTGTCGGTGTTTTTCAAACCTGGTAATGCCTCATGTTATCTATTGCATTTTGTAATTATGCTTTTTAGTCACCATTAAGGGCTTCTTTCTTTTCCATTTACATATGCTGAAGTTTGGTTGCCTTCTGCAGGTGAAAGATTTAATGAAATCGTTGGAAGTCCATACTATATGGCTCCTGAGGTGCTAAAGAGGAATTACGGTCCAGAAGTGGACGTTTGGAGTGCTGGAGTCATACTTTACATCTTACTTTGTGGTGTTCCACCCTTTTGGGCAGGTTTGTAGTCTGTAATTTTGGTTTGGCTAAAATAAAATCATCATGCACATGATATTCTTTGCATTATGTGCATGAGCAAAAATGCTTATACATGAATATTAAACTATGAATTTAGTCAAACAGGAGAAACTATCTTCATGTTGATAATTGAAGAACATTAAAGCAATAATGTGTCTAATCATATAATTTTTCTCATGTTGTGTTTATATCCAAAATAATGCTTCTATATGTCATTTCTTCCCTTATTTCCTTAAATTTATTTATCTGTTCTAGTAATTGATTTCATAACTTTCTCCTCCTTTTTATGCAGAAACTGAACAGGGAGTTGCACAAGCAATCATTAGGTCTGTTATAGATTTTAAAAGGGATCCTTGGCCCAAGGTTTCAGATAATGCAAAAGATCTTGTGAAAAAGATGCTTGATCCTGACCCAAATCGTAGGCTTACAGCACAGCAAGTTCTAGGTAATGTTGGGTTCTGATGAAATTGTTGTTTCATGTTCATGGAGCTTTTATTGTATGGTTAATTAATAGTTGTGTGTTCTCTTTTAATGTAGATCATCCCTGGTTGCAAAATGCAAAGAAAGCTCCTAATGTATCTTTAGGTGAAACAGTGAAAGCAAGGCTCAAGCAATTCTCTATAATGAACAAACTCAAAAAAAGAGCTCTGAGGGTAACGTCTTTAATCCTTGTTTTTGAATTGACAAACTCTCTGTTTTGGCCTCTTGATTTGGTGTCTGAGGTTAGTTAGAGTTCTATCTTACATGCTATGCTATTGCTAATGCTTTTCGATTTCAAATTAACAGGTTATAGGTGAGCATTTGTCCGTAGAGGAAGTTGCTGGCATAAAGGAGGGCTTCCAAGTGATGGATACTAGTAATAAGGGGAAGATTAACATTGATGACCTAAGAATTGGGTTGCAGAAGCTAGGTCATCAAATCACGGAAACTGATCTTCAATTTCTAATGGAAGCTGTAAGTGCTGAATACTGTCCTGAATTTTAAAAACTCTTAGCCTTGTTAAGATGCTGATCTTAGATTGGGAAACTTGAAAACCCATTGCCTTTGTATTCATTGCTGAATGGATTCTCAAACAGAAACATGAAAATTGCAATTTCTGAAAACAGTGAATAAATATTTCAATATGCTATTAAGTGCCATTTTTCGATTGTGGTCCTAATAAATTTGTTTTATTTGTTTTTACAGGGTGATGTAGATCGAGATGGGCATTTGGACTATGGAGAATTTGTGACCATTTCTGTTCACCTAAGAAAGATGGGTAATGATGAACACCTCCGAAAAGCATTCGAATTCTTTGATAGAAACCAAAGTGGGTACATAGAAATTGAGGAGCTAAGACATGCGTTGGCTGATGAAGTTGTTGAAAACATCGAAGAAGTCATTAACGCAATTATTCATGATGTGGACACAGATAAGGTTAGTCCTATTTTCTTCTCTTTGTCTGTTTCAGTATTAAAATTATCACATTCAGTCCACTTCCATGAGATATTGTGATGGCACAAAATGCTGAGAGATTATTCAGTGATTTTGGTTTATATGCACCCTCTCTCATATTCACGAGGGATCCATCTTCCATAGTTCAAGTGATCCCTCAAGAATGTGATTGCAGGGTGCACTATATGCCCTATAGAAGAGATTATCTGCTACTTTTCCCTTGCTTGCATAAATGGCGCACTCATGTAGTGTTTTATGGAGCCTTGGAAATCTCATTCTTTCTTGTAGCCTGTAAAATTTTTCTCCATTTAGAGTCCTCCCTGAATCATTTTCTGGAAACTTGCAGGATGGAAAAATAAGCTATGATGAGTTTGCGACAATGATGAAGGCCGGTACAGATTGGCGAAAAGCATCAAGGCAGTATTCACGAGAACGGTTCAGTAATCTGAGTCTCAAATTAATGAAGGATGGTTCATTACAGTTGAACAATGAGGTCAGATGACTCAACAAGAGAGAATCATGACAATTATCAAAAGGCTAAGAGCTCACTCAAGTCTTTTTTTTTTTTCTCTCTTTCATTCAGATTCGCTTAAAAATTTTTTGGTAACTAGGATTTGAGCCCTGGTTGATAATTTTTTTTTTCTTGAATTTGCAATGTTCATTATGTTTGTTGTGAGAGATTGGTGGGGAAAAAAGGAAGAGGAGTGGTAAAACTTGAAGGGGAGGGCTGTTATTTGTGCTTGTAAATAGTTTTGATATTATTTATTCCAGCAAAGGAATCATCTGGCTATTGTTAGGTGTACATTCCATGAACAATGTGAATTTTGTTTGTATGTTAATAGAAGAACCTGTTTGGCAATAGTAGCTGTTCTAATTGCTATTAGCTGTATTTTAATAGTTGTTAATGTTACTTGCTTAAGCAGTGATTAAAAGCGAAAGTGTTATGTTAGTTTTTAGTTATTTAAATAGCGGTTATATTTGAAATGACAAAAAAAAAAACATTAAAATTTTTGGATTTAAACTCATTATAGAAAAGAAATTATGATTTTACGAAATTTAAATTTTTATATTTCAAGGGAGCAAAATAAAAAAAAAACACGTTATTTTATGAATAAAATTAAAAATTTTTAATATTTTAAAGAATCAATATTTTTAATTTTTAATATTTACTTGAGGTCAAATTTAAATATATAGATAAATATTATTTTTATTATCAATTATAAACAAGTCAAGCATAAATAAACAAAAAGAAAATGATAATGAATGGACCATATTAAATAAAGATAAGGATAGGAGGAATTTTAAATTAATTAAGGACATGGTTATAAAAAATTTCAGTAAGAAGGCGTAAAATGCTAAATACTAAATATGATAACGTTTTAAAAAACACTCATAATTTTCTGAACGTTACGCACTTATAAGTTTAGACTTTTTTTTGTGATTAAATTTTTAATTATTTTTCTTACGTGGAATGTCCACATTGACATGATATGGAAAAATTGGACCCTATTAATAGACATTCAGCAAACATTGATATATTCTAGATATATGCTACAATTGATAAAAAAATAAAATAAAATAGATGATATTAATTGATAAAATTAAAAATATTGGCCAAATTAAAAAAAAAAAACTCATAAATTCAAACTTTTTTTTTTTGTGATTAAGAAAAAAAAAAAGGAATATTCTCAAAAATTTAAATGAGCGTTTAAAGTGAAACGAAATAAAATGTCTATTTATTTCTATTAAAATGTAACCGAGAGAGTAACATTTTAGTCTCTCGATCTTTTAAATTATAAATTTACTATACACTTTAGTCGTTGAAATTAAATTTGCATAACACATTAGTCCCTAAAGCATATGGAATTAGGTTTAGAATGAAATTGTGACATTGTTTGATTGGTCGGATATTTATTGTGAATACAATAATTCCTGAAATTGAGAAACGTTTGGTTTGGCCTTTTGAATTGGGAATACAAAGACGGTGTTTTGTCTCTTTGGTAGTTGCGATATTGACAACAATGATAGAAACTACACTTTGGTTGGGCCTCCCATTTCTTCACCCATTAAAGCTCACAGCCTAACCTATAATAAATAAGGGTAATTGTAGGATCTAAGTGGTCAATTCTGTTATATAGACCTTTTTTTTTCATTTGGTCTATTGTTTGAGATTTAAATTGTTAACGGATACAAATTATATGATAAAATAGTTTCTTCTTTCTTTAACACAAAAAAAAAAAAAAAAGGTTACTAGGTGTGTTAATCATTGTCACTTTCGACTCGGGCCATCGATTTAGGTGTTGACATCCCGATTTAAGACACTCTAATAAGGCAAATGGCCACTCGAACACACACTGATGGAAGCACCCTACCTCATTCTTGTAGAATCATAGCGTTGCAATATAGCCCATGAGCGACTCCATGACATTAAAATCAATATTTAGATATCATGCATAACAGAATGTCCTCATGGAGAATCAAAGTCTAATCAGACAGGCGAATGACCAAAGCCTTAACCATCAGACCACCATGTCAGGTGGTAGGAAAATAATTAGTTATGTGAAAATATAAAGACAAATATAATTTTTCATTTTAGTTCATATGTATATAAGGTTAGTTCTATAATTTTAGGAGCATTTAATGAATTAAATATGAAATAATGGAGAGAAGGATAATTTCGTTTAAGAAAGAAAAAAAAAAAAAAGAGATAAGAATAGAATTTAAAATATAAAAACAAAAATGTCTTTTCATGTGATATTAAGAATGCCTCTCCTCCTAATGCATCTAAAAATACCATTAGGATGGCCCATTAACTTGTTGGATTGGTTTGTCTTTATCCTCTCCATTTGGAGGGCTTATGGCCCATATATAATTGGATCTTTAAGAAATTGTAACTATTCAAATATTTATACGTTGGATTTGAAATCTCAGTTCCTGCATTTAAAAAGTGGACATTACACTGCTAAGCTATATCATCGCAGCAATCTAAATTTTAATTTTAAATATTTTCAAATCATGAATTGATAGGTTTAAATTGTTTTTTTTTTTTTTTTTTTTGAAAGCCTAATTGATGGGAATTTTTTAAAAACATGCTAATCAACAATACCTTGAGCAATGATATCCTTATCATCTAAAATAACAATACCTTCCTTTCTGCATCATCACTCCAATCAACAAGAAACAATCATACACATGGATTTTACCATGTCCACATTTTGGCATATAGATTCATAAGTCAATTCTTACCCATTACAAATAATAATTTTGATGGTGACCCATCTAATTTTTAAGATATATATATCCTTTTCTTGTAAGATTGAATTTATTTGGTACTTTGCCTCCAAAGCACAACTCCTGCTTAAGGACAGATCATCGTTATATGACAAATGTGTGTTCATGAACTTGTAATTGGGCATTATAAAATTCAATCATACGATGATGGTCTTATTTTCAAACCAATAATTCATAATAGAAAGTATTCTCTATCATGCATATACATACATACATACATACATACATCTATCATTGTACTTTTTCTCAGTTATATTTTGCAAAAATATAAAATATAAAGGTCATGTATAAGAAACGACATTCCTTCACAAAGCAAATTATTTATTTTAATACAACTTGTATATATGAGATGGCCAGCGAATCATATGTTGGGGGAATATTTGTTTGTGACCAAACACGTGGTAGGAAATCATTGATAAAGACGCCGAATGGTTAATTTCCACCGGCTGATGTAAGAACAAATCTTGCTTGTACTAGGTTCCTCCCGGTGCAGAATAGTTGCATACGTGTCAAAATCATACTGGGATTACGCAACTGGACAAAATCCAATCACTGAATTAATAATTGCTTAGTGAGAATTATATTTTAATCTCCAAATCATTCTTTAATCCATTGATAGTCACCAATTTTATGAAGTAGTGCTGCTTTTATTTTTATATATGTAATAACAATTAATCAATTATTTTTATTTAATTATTTATATATTATATAAGAGACAACAATTTTTAACCTGAAAAGGGTAGTTTTGCATGTGAGTGTCTGATAATTGTATATATGTGGACCCTATAATTAAAGGCTTATTATCATATGGCAAACACTTTTTTTTTTCTTTTTTTTTTTCTGAATTCAAAATAATTTCTTTAATCTTTGAGAATGTTACTGACGATTTTTCCTGAATTCTCAGGAATTTTCTGGTTCCTTGTCAATATTACAATTTTTTTTTCTCTGAATTATCTGGAAATATCTTTTTCCTTGACAATGTTATACTGTTGAACAAATTCCTTGTGATTGAATTTACAAAGCTTATTATCATATTATTAAATGTATAATATACTTTTGGGCTACCATCACGAAGGTTGTAGAAAATTAATTAGGGCTTTTTGTTTTTTAACGAGAGTAATGGAAATTTCGAAACAAATTTGAATTGTTTAAACTCGAACTTTTAAATTAATTGAAATAATTCTGTTCCGTTCGTTTTTATAAAATTTTCTGATAACGGATTATTTGAATTTTACTGTTATTCCTTTTAAATGGTCGGAGCTCGAAGCTAAATGCATTTTCAACAAGCTACATTGAAATTTAAAAAAAAAATTATTGACTATAAAAATGACATTTTAATCGTAATATAAATATATTAATAATAATTACATTTATCTCGATAAAAATGATCACCCAACTGTTACGACAGTCATTCCTATAGAAGAAAAATTTTTCATGACATAGATGACAGTGGATTATATTCGAATCAGCTCAATTTGCAGACAGGAGGCCGCGATTTGATTTCTGTCATTTTCAGTCAGAGGCGACTTGTTAGGTCTTCTCCAAATTGTGTAGTGTCATGCTCTTTTGGGGTAAAGATCATATCAGTGTCATGGACCAGAAAATTGATGCAACATGTTTAATACCCAGAAGTCATTTGAGAAAATTTCCAGCAATTATTGACTCATAAACTCAATTTACATGGTTTACTTTTAACATTTTAGAGCTATATTTACTGGATAAATTTTAAATATTTTTTCTATTATTAAAAATAATAAATTTACAATAAAGAGATTAAAATAATTGGTATAAAAATAATAACACTCATAGTGTTTTTCAAAACACTCAAAACTAATTTTTTCACTATTTTATCATTTCTCTATCTTAGAAAATCCTTTTCAAAACTCTCTCTGTATTTTAATTTTTTTTTTGCACTTCTTCTGCGTATGTTCATTTTCATACACTCATCTTTCTATAATAAAAATAAATGAATGCGTTAAAAAGAAATTAAACGAGGTTTAAGTGAAATGGTTCATCCGTCAAGGAAAAAAATATAAGGAAAAACAAAAGGGCGTCTGATTGTTTTTCCACTTAAATGGGACCCACACCAACAATAATCAACTCTAATTAACTAAAATCAATGGTAAAAAAACAAACAAAACATGCAAAGATAACTCGGATTTATATATATTGAGTAATCTTGGGATAACTCAGGTTTTTTATATATATTGTTTTACAGTCAGGGCTGACGCGTAATGGGCCCCACCATCTCTGTCGTGATTATTATTTTAGCACTGTCGAATCCCATTAAATTAAAATTAAGGAAATCTTGCACTTACTCATTTATCCAGGTATGATGGGCTTTTCTGTACAGATACGCAGCTGACATGGCAAAGACGACCACGGAAACGATAGTTACGTTGATCTGACGTGGAACTCGAACGTGTTCGGTTTTAAGTGGGACGCGCATAATAGCACCGGGATGCACCATTTTTGTTACCTGCCATTTGTTGTATATTTTAATGAACCATAACATACCTCTCAAATCAATCACTTACATATTTTCATTTTAAGTGGGTTGATTTTATTTTTTATTTTTTTACAATATGAAAAATATTTTTCTATAAATTATTTTATGAAAATATAATATTACTTAAATTAATACTGTATCTGTATAAGAAAATTTAAATAAGTGAGGCTTGACCCTAGCTAGAGCAGCGAGTCACGGGAGTGCAGAACCATGAAAAGTTTGGATCTTTATAGAGTATAAAGCTGAAAGGGCATTTAACATACAGATACAGTTATTGTTAATTTGTTAGGTTAATGTACAATTGTTGTGTATGTACGTATACACATAAAAAGAATGAAAACGTTAATTGTCGCAGAACGGCGGTCGGTTTTTTTAGGACGCTGTCTGCACTGCAGGATTCAATTCAACAGTCAGAAACTCGGGATTCAACTTGCAACTTGGAACTGCGTGCGTGCCTACAGTTGCTATTGCATTAAAACGCGGCCTTCAATTTTGATGGCAGAATCCCCTGATGAATTTTATATACCAGTGTTTATCTCTAAATAATTGATTGTTTCTGATTGGATCAAACCAAAATATAACAAGTGAAAGGCTTCGCAGTGAGGTCAAAACAACAGCGAACTAACATTATCCTTTCCACGAAGGAAACCGAAACAATCCATCACTTTTCTTCCTGGATTTTACGCGATAACTCTTAGCTGGTCTTCATTCATCGCCTCTTTTGCAATTTGCACATGCAATTCATTAAATAAATACTAAATAAATATCTATATTTTTTTTATTACAAAAATATTCAATCATTTAGTAAAATTTAAAATAAAAAACAAGTAGCCGACAAGATCTTCCACGTGTAATAATCTGGAAAGATCCAGTTTCGTTAACATGTTCGACTTTTAACGCCGACTTTGGTATAAAAGCCCACCCGCCTTCTGCAACTCTCCTCACTGATTTGCTGTTGCGTGTTTGCACTTCTTATTTACATAACTGAGCGTTGGTTATAGTTTCTCTTTTCTCTCTCGTAGGAGGAACATTTTCTCCTATTGAGTTGGCATTTACAGAGCGAATTCTCGTTAAGTTTCTTCTTCAAGCTTAAGAGCTCGAGCTTGTTCAACAAGTGATTTTGCTGGTGAGTTTCTTGGTGGAGAAAATTTTTGATGAATTCTTTACTGTTAGTAGCATATTTGAAACTTACTTCTTTCTTTGAGCTCTGTTTTGATGGAGATTGAGTTCTGTTGGATTTTGGTGTGAAGTTTCTTGTGGTGGAGTAGTGGCGGTGGTGAGATCCTGGAATTGATGGAAAATTTGAAGCTGTACCTGGTTATGATGATTAAAAGAGAACTGAATTTTAAGTTGCCGAGATCTTTGGAACTTCTGTGTAGATCTGGTTAATTTTGGTGGAAATAACTAAAACTAATCACTAATAGCAAAAAATTAACTTAAATTAAGGTTAATTTACACGCACAGTTTGAATCTGCCATTTGGAAGCTTTTATAGCTGTATCTATTTTTTTCTTTTCTTCTTTTTTTTTTTTCCCTCTCTCAATCACGGCCTTTGCTTTCTCTCTTACTTTTTGAAGATGAAAATCGAAATTCATTTTAATAATTTTCCCTTTCCATGACTGAAGTCCCTATAATTTGTCAGTTTAATTAATATTTTCATTTTTCACTCCTGCTAAAAGTGGAAAATCACGAGCGGAAATTGATCGTGGCCCAACTGCCTAAGTAGAGCGGCTTGCTCCGTTTCTATAATTTTCTGCTTTTCTCAAGTCCTTTTCGTAAATTTCCTAAAGCCGCCTGGCCCGCTTAAATTCTCAAATTTCAGCATAACCGCCTTCAATTTTCTCTGTTTGTCTTTTGTTTTTTCTTTATTTTCTTGAAAATCAGTTTCCAATTTTTCCCCCCAAAAAAAGTCCATTTTCGGTTACTATATTTTGTATCATACGCAGAAGCTTACACGGCACCTGTACTTGACTAAGCAAAACTGTCCAAAATTTTCAGATGCAATTTCGTTTGGAATTTTTGCATAACAATCAGTTTATTTTTAAATATAACTACGGAATTTGATTTCAACTGTTGTTTTTTGGAAGATTAAACGGTATATTTTCGTTTTAGTAATTCTTTTGTTTTTGGATATGTTTAACGAGGAGGGCAGCAAAAAAAAAAAATTAATTTTTACTTTTCTCTTTTGCTTTATTTCAACATTTTGTTGGGGTAGGCAAGCGAAAAAATGCTAAGGTTTTCGGGAGCTCAACAACAATTGAAGTCGTTTAGTCGTTGTTGGTGGAAGTCTCTTGGCGATTATCGCAATGCTCGCTCGAATTCCCCGAATTCTCGAATTTCCTTACGCAGATATTATTCTAATGCTCCTCGGATTAGCTTCCGCAGAAGAAATCATAGACCGCTAGGTTAATGTTGATGTTAAAAAATTTCTATTTGTTGTTATTGAAAATCCAGTTCGGTCACCTAAGCTGAAACTTCACTGAATGTGGTCTGTTTTGCTATGTTTCTTAATTTTATTTATCGAGTTTCATTTGCTTTATTGATTTTGGTTTTGTCACTTTGTAATTTTTTGGCTGGCAGTTACTCGGTGCTCAACATCAACAATGACGATCACGCCAAAGATTTCAATCAATGATGGCAACCTTGTTGTTCATGGAAAGACTATATTAACTGGAGTGCCAGATAACATTGTCTTGACTCCTGGGTCGGGTGCTGGGCTCGTTGCTGGTGCTTTCATTGGTGCCAGTGCTTCCCATAGCAAAAGTCTCCATGTCTTTCCCGTTGGGATCTTAGAGTAAGTTTCGGCTTACCATTTTGATTATTTATTGCCCTGCAACCATGGATTTTAATTTTTTATGTGGTATATTACCTTATTAAAATAAGAATTTATTTATTAAAATTTCATGTAAAAATTTAGAATATTAGGTTCTATGCTAGTAGAACCTAGCAGTGTTTGTTTCACAATAGAATTTGTTGAATATAGATTTCGTGGTTCTTAAAATCAACGGCGGGATGGCCAGCGGTGCACCCCCCCCACAATTTTAATGTTTTTCTAAAATTTAACTTACATTTTATCTATAAAATAGTGAAAAAAAAATTTTGCCCCTAACTATTTTTTCTTGTTCCACCACTGCTTATAATATTGCTTTGTAATATAATATGAAACTTGATATGATATTATACTGTTACTCATCTACATGTTTTTCTCTTTAGTAATTAGTAGAATCTTTTAGTGCACAACATAATTTTGGGTGCTTTGATTGATTAAAAGAAAATATTTTGATGATATATTTGCGGACATGTTCACAATTCTGAAAATTGTTACTTCTTGTCTTTGGCAGGGGTCTCCGTTTTATGTGTTGTTTCCGATTCAAGTTATGGTGGATGACCCAGAGGATGGGCAAGTGTGGTAAAGACATTCCTTTGGAGACCCAATTCATGCTAGTGGAGAGCAGGGATGGTGGTGAAGGAGTTGATCAAGGTGATGCTCAGACCATTTACACTGTCTTCCTTCCTCTCCTTGAAGGCCAATTCCGTGCTGTTCTGCAAGGCAATGAAAAGAATGAGATGGAGATCTGCCTTGAGAGTGGTGAGTTGATCATAGCCATCGTAGAATGTCGTGTTTGGTTTGGTTTGGTGCAGGCTATATGCAGCCAACTTGCCCATGAGCCATTGTCTTCGTTAATTCCAGTTTCATCTTGCCAGCTGTTAGTAATGGAGACTAACAGTACAACTGTGAGTGGAGCTGTCATTAATGAGCCCATTATATAGGGCCGAGTCAACTGTTAATTCATTCCATCCTATTGCGTCTAGTGAACTAGACTAAATTGCTGAAATATTGGGTGGAGCTGTCATTGATGCCAACACAAATATACTGGAGAAGTAGTCAATGAGTGTCCCATTCAAATGGATCCAATATATGGAGTTCATATCAATTGGGGAAGAAATAGATAGGAGGTTCGAGTTCAAAAGAACCGAAGCGATATGTGTTTTTTTTTTGTCTGATTTGGTTTTGCAGGGGATAATTCTGTCGAAACCAACCAAGGTCTTCACCTTGTCTACATGCACGCTGGGACCAATCCCTTTGAAGTAATCAATCAGGCTGTAAAGTGAGTTTCCCTCTTCAGTTAGAAATTAACCGCAACTATTTATTCGTAGGAGATCTATGTAAAATTATATTTATGAACTTCAGTGTTTCTGGGAACTAACGAGTTATTTCACTTGAAAACAGGGCTGTGGAAAAACACATGCAAACTTTTCTTCATCGTGAGAAGAAAAAGGTAAGAATTTCTTGCTTTAATTTATACTGTGTGATTGTTTTTTCATCAACTTTCTACCATAAAGATGGTGAAGTTTACAGTGAGTGAATCTAATGTTTAATTTTGTTGGTCTTTTGTAGTTGCCCTCTTTCCTTGATTGGTTTGGCTGGTGCACCTGGGATGCATTTTACACTGATGTTACAGCTGAGGGTGTTGAGGAAGGCCTTAAAAGGTACTTCGGAAATGCTGTTGGAGAGTGAACTAACTCTTAGTTTTGTTGACAGAATTTGGCATCAATGAGCAATTATAACTTGCAAGATTGAATGGCTGACTGGTGTCTTATAATAATTGCAGCTTATCAGAAGGAGGAACTCCTCCACGATTTTTGATCATAGATGATGGCTGGCAACAGATCGAAAGCAAACCTAAGGAAGATTCTAATGTTGTTGTACAAGAAGGAGCACAGTATGAATCTCCATCTCTCTTTCTTTCATGTTAAACCTGTGATCATGAATCTCCCATCTTTGATTATCCTTGTATGGGACTGGTGGTACAAGTTGTAAGAATCCTACACCAGGGGAGCCAATGATAATAAGTATTTTATGCTTGTGATAGTATCACTTTATATGCTTATTCCTCCATTTAAGCATTGGAGATGGATGATTAACTAATTACCCTTCTATACATTGACGCATTTAGAACAGAAGTCTGAATATCAGGACAAAAGTTTCCAGTTCTATTCAAACTTCACAGTTAGCATTTTGTCAGTTGAAGTAATAAATGGTTGAGTTGGAAACTTTTATGTCTGCAGATTTGCAAGTAGGCTCACTGGAATAAAAGAGAATGAAAAATTTCAGAAGAATGATAAAAAGAAAGAGGAATCCACTGGACTCAAGCATGTGGTGGAACATGCCAAGAAGGTCCACAACGTGAAGTAAGTCATCTTGATTGTTTGGTTCCCTTGAAAATAATTTAGTTTTGTACTGCAGCTGGTTGTGTGTTATCATTTAACTACAGTGATATTGATAAAAGGTTAAGGTGTTGTAATAAGGCAGTGGCTTAGAACTGATATTTCTCCTCATTCTGTTCTATCATCTATTTCAGGTATGTATATGTATGGCATGCTTTGGCAGGCTACTGGGGTGGAGTAAAACCAGCTGCTGCTGGTATGGAACATTATGACACTTTGTTGGCATATCCAGTTCAATCACCAGGTGTATTAGGCAACCAGCCAGACATTGTAATGGACAGTCTTTCTGTTCATGGCCTTGGTTTGGTGCATCCCAAAAAGGTTTTCAACTTCTACAATGAGCTTCATGCCTACTTGGCCTCTTGTGGAGTAGATGGAGTAAAAGTTGATGTTCAGAACATTATTGAGACCCTTGGTGCTGGCCATGGTGGAAGAGTTTCCCTCACCCGCAGTTATCACCAGGCTCTTGAGGCTTCAATTGCACGAAACTTCCCCGACAATGGATGTATTGCTTGCATGTGCCATAACACTGATGGACTATATAGTGCCAAGCAGACTGCTGTTGTCAGAGCTTCCGATGACTTCTATCCAAGAGACCCTGCTTCTCACACAGTTCATATTTCTTCTGTGGCTTACAACACCCTTTTCCTTGGAGAATTTATGCAACCAGACTGGGATATGTTCCATGTAAGTAAACAAAGGATTTTGTCCTGCTTTATGTTGGAAGATTATATTATTTGTTAACAATGTGTCAACTTTGTTTGCAGAGTTTACACCCTGCTGCAGATTATCACGCTGCAGCACGTGCTGTTGGTGGCTGTCCCATATATGTCAGGTATAATCAAATTACCCACCAAGAGTAATATGAAAGAGGGATTATTAACAAGATTCCCATGTGGAAACTTTGTTCTCATCTTTCTTTTTTTCCCTGTTTTTCAGTGACAAGCCTGGCAACCACAATTTTGAGCTATTGAAGAAGCTGGTCCTTCCTGATGGATCGGTTCTGCGTGCCCAACTTCCTGGCAGGCCAACACGCGACTGTCTTTTTGTTGATCCAGCAAGAGATGGGACAAGTTTGTTGAAGATTTGGAATGTGAACAAATGCACTGGTGTGGTTGGTGTCTTCAACTGCCAAGGTGCAGGTTGGTGCAAGGTTGAAAAGAAGACCCGCATTCACGATGCTTCTCCTGGTACCCTCACAGCCTCTGTTCGTGCTACTGATGTTGACTGCCTTGCTCAAATTGCTGGTACTGATTGGAACGGAGAAACAGTAGTGTATGCCTATAGATCAGGTAATTTACTATTGTTACTTTCCTTTATTAATAATACAAACGAAATTTAGACCTCCCTGAAAAAGATATATTTAAAATGCATTTATGTTGTGCTTCCATCTATATATATTTGCATTTATATTTTTTCGGTCTTGGATTTTATCCTTGGAGCTTCTTTCAAGGAAAAAATTAAATAATTCTTAAGAAGGATTAAGGTTTCATATTCTCCTGTTGTCAGCTTCTGCATTTAAAAGATGATAATCAGAACCAGCATTCTTTTAATTCTGAATTTCAGGTGAGTTGATTCGATTACCAAAAGGTGCTTCAGTGCCAGTGACGCTGAAAGTTCTTGAGTATGAACTCTTCCATTTCTGCCCTATCAAGGTATGTTTCAGTTTCTTTCTTTCTTTTTCTCTCTTTCTTTCTCCTATCACCCATTAATTGCACAACTGAACTGTTTACTTGATGATATTACCACTGATTAAACAGGAGATCGCTTCCAATATTTCATTTGCACCAATAGGGTTGCTTGACATGTTCAACGGCAGTGGTGCGGTTGACAAGTTTGAAATCCACACTGCTTCTGACAAGAAGCCAGAGCTCTTTGATGGTGAGGTTTCATCCGAGCTGACTACTTCCCTTAGTGAGAATCGATCCCCAACTGGAACAATCACTCTGAAAGTCCGGGGATGTGGACGGTTTGGGGCTTACTGTTCCCAACGCCCGCTGAAATGCATTGTGGGTGATGCTGAGACCGACTTCAACTATGACTTGGATACTGGTCTAGTGTCCTTGACTCTCCCTGTACCAGAGGAAGAAATGTATAGATGGCCTGTGGAGATCCAGATATAAACTAGAGCTTCCCTAAATTTAGCTTGAGAGGCTGTATCGAATACCATCTATACAAGACTATCACTGTCTTTAGGGGGGCGAACCAGATTTCTCACCATCTTTAGTAGGGCCATGAAAGCTTTTCAGTAATAAAACCTTTGTGCATGTAGCTGCTTCAAATGACGATGGGTTGTGAGATCGCTCTGTAAATTGTTATGGGGTTGTGGGTCTAGGGTTGTAGCCGTATCATGTATCCCATCTTATTCTATTGGTAATGAAGTGCTTTTATGAGAAATTTCTCTTTCTGCGTTCCATTTTTCCCGTTTCAGTTGCAGGTCGAAAAAGTTACTGTTAGCTCATGTTGATTGTTGGAAGAATGTAATAAAGAAAGTATTATATATCTAAATATAACATTCTTAGGATAGGATCTTAATGATACCTAATTTTAAAAAATTCACTAATTGACTTAAGAAAAACTCCGATGATAACCTCTCTCTATTTTCATTTGAAAGAATCTTGTTCTTCAAATTGCAAAACAGAATGAAGGTTGCCAATAGTCATAAAGGATTTCATAAATCCATATCCATTTGTACAATTTGTATTTGTTGTATTCCATTTTCAGCTGATTATTTATCTTTATAGACATTAAATTGGAAGTGACCTTTCTGTATCACTTTAGTTGGCTCTTAACCTCTCTCTAACATTTGGCTACCTGTATGAACTGAGACTTTCTATTTTTGTTGATTATATTTCGTATTCCTTTTAAATCATTCCAAGCATTTTGCAAATAATCTTAAGTTTTATTTTCAAATAAATGTGCCGAGGAGAAAATAAATTCTTTGCATTTTCTATTTTCGACATCTGTTCTTTTCTTTTCTTTTCTTCATGTGAGGGAGGTCTGAATAGTAGTTAGAGCTTTCATCTGATGATCTTGCATAGTAGACTAAGCGCATGTTTGTTTTTCGAAGTACACTTTTGCTTGCAGACACGCATGCTGCTTTTTCTTTTCCCATTTTTTTTTTTGTTAGCCGAAGTTCCTTTGAAATGACAATGATGTGATAAGATACTGCATCTTTTAACAGTATAAACAGCTTTCCGGTAGATAGGAACTGATTTCATAGATACTCGGAAGTATCAAAACGGGAATATCCATTAGTTCTGAAAATTGTAAGTACTAAAAATGAACTACTACCGCAAATTATTTATTAGAAGAAAAATATCATCTTTTTCTCAAAAGCAGAAGAAATATGGTTCATGACACCAATTTTTGAACAGTGACCAAAATTTTCCTAAATAAAAAGTCTTGAAAAGAAGATCGTAATATGGGAGCTGAGTGTTTCTATTGCATCAATTAATACACGAGCTACAAAAATTGCAAGAACGAAGGAATGAAATTATCTGAAGCAAAATTGTATGTTCAAAAGGAAAAAGTGAAAAAACTCACTACAATTCCTAAAGTTCAGACCAAATAACAACAGTTGTTTGATATATAGCAGAACTTTGATCGAATAAATTATACTAATGGTAAGGCGAGAATCATAACGTTAGAATTTACCAGTAATCTTTGCATGAACACGTGCCGTTGATGAATTTGTGGAAACGAACCCGATCCCTGACAATAATTTCCCGATTATAAATTTTACTGATAATTTTTGTTACTTCATGACAGTCCCCACAAACTCTCATATTCTTTACAATTCTAATCGTTGCTGGTGCTTTTATTTTCATCAAGCCATAAGCAATGGCCAGCCTCTCACTATGCTCGTATAGAATATTCTCTTTCTCTTCATCATTCACAAGGTGCAGTACAACATAAACACACGGTTTGTACCCACTAATAAGAATCTTCAGAGCGACATCCCGTAGAGTTTTTTTTATTTCCTCTGCCTCAGGATGCGACCAGTCACCCATTACAAAGTTGTGCACAAAGCCATCAACCTCAATAGATGTGCATCCTGGCACTGCCTTCATGCCTTTCTCCTTCATCATCTTTCTTACATGGCTCACCTTCTCCAACTGTGAAACAGAAGCATACAAATTTGCAAGAATGATATAGTTTTCTGCTTTCCATGGTTCTAATTCAAGGAGCTTCCCAGCAACAATTTCAGCTTTCAGTAACATCCGATTTTTCGTGTAACCCACAAGCAATGTTCGCCAAATTACTGGATCTGGTGTGGGAATGGTTAGTGCAAAATCATAGGCCTCATCAATAAGGCCTCCACGGCATAGTAAATCAACCATACAACCATAATGCTCCATTGAAGGTTTTATTCCTAATTCAAGCATGCTTGACCAATATCTCTTTCCATCTGAAACTAGTCCACCATGGGCACATGCAGATAAAATACCAATGAAAGTTACATGGTTGGGCTTGGCCTGAAAAGAATTAACTTAGATTATTTGCGACATTTATGAAAATTTATATCAATAATTTACAATGACAGATTGACTTTCATAACTCAAAAGGATTTGCCTACATAAAATATACTCTGAACTAATCAGCAAAAGCTTATATTTTCTAATTTGTAGCTATTGCATCCTTAGAATTTTATTTTCTAAGCAGAAGTATTTGCATATCTCTGCAATAGATAATATGATAAAATGTAATTTTATATCTTTCTTTTAATTTATAGATAATCATTGGTTATATTACCCATTGATCAACAATAAAAGGTGCTTACAAGTTACAAAAGGGGCAACTTGAAAGGTCCAATAATTCAAAAACAAAAATTTAAGAGTACAACAACTCAGCAAGTGTAAATAAAAAGGTCAAGGGTGCAGTAGACTTTCTCCAAATAATTCAAGGGTGAATTGATCTATTCGGCCCTAATACTTGTGTATGTGTATACTTACATAATTATATGTCAATCTATACTTGTTTTGCACCTAATCTATGTTTGTTTTGCTTCATCCATTAAAGTTTCTTCATTAAAGACTAAAAAAAGTGATAATGAATCTTTTTATGACAAGACTTAGCTTGGGATGCTTAAACTAGTGTGCAGACAACAAAAGAATTGGGATTAAGCCTCTAAGTAACCTTTCTTTCTTTGCTCTAATCATAACTGTCAGGTTTACAATTTTTTTTTGTCATTACCTGTGCTTCTTCCATCCTCGAAAACACATCCAAAGCATCCTCTGCAAGTCCATGAATGGCCAATCCAACAATCATTGAGCTCCAAGCTTTACTATCTTTTATTCTCATCTGATCGAAAATTTCTTTGGCTTTCTCTATGCATCCACACTTGGCATACATATTAATTAAAGCTGTATTAAGCTCAAGATCAACATGAATCATCCGTTTCTTGATATACGCATGAACCCACTTCCCTATATCTAGTGCTCCAACCATAGCACAAACAGATAGCACACCTACCAATGAAACTTCATCAGGTTCAATACCCACCACTTGCATTTCTTGAAACATAATCAAAGCCTCGTTAATCATTCCTAACCTTGCATACCCACTGACCATTGCACTCCAACAAACCAAATTTCTATCAGTAATTTCGTCGAACACCTTTCTAGCAAAAGTTATTTCTTCACACTTAGAGTAAAAATTCACCAATGAAGATTGCACATAAGGGCTTGAGCTAAACCCAGATCGCAAGATTTGCGCATGAATCTGCTTACCTTCTTCAAGAGCCATTATAATTGAGCAAGCTTTGAGAACAAAAGCCATAGTAAAGGTGTTCGGATTTGGGTTGCCTTTTGCAACCATATCTTTGAACAAATAAATGGGTTCCTTCGATGGGATTTTAGTGTATAAACAACCCCTTATAACTGAATTGTAGGCAAAAATACCTGGGTTGGGGATTTGAGAGAAAATTTTGCGTGCGTAATCGAAATTGCCAAAAGGAGAGAGAGCTGCAAAGGAAAGGATTTTGGAGATTAAGAAGGATACGGAGGAAATCGGAGGAACGTGCGTAACGATACGCGCATGAATTTGGCGGAGAATTTGCATGCTGGGGCATTTTCGAATGAGAAAAACGATTTTTTCTTCTTCTTCCAGCTCTTCTTCCCTTCTCGGTTTGAATATTGAGATTTTCGGTTCAATAGGGTCTCAGCGCGGGAACACACACACCTTTAAGGATATTGTTTATTAAATATTACTGAATTTATTATTATTTTGTTTTTTTAATCTTCTGGAATTAAATTTCTTTTGTTGGGCTAGAAAGCCCATCACTTTTGAGCCGGATCATTGCGTGAGTTTCCGTAATGGGCTTCTTTCTGACTTCTATTAGTCTTGCTCAAAGAATTGGTAGAAAAATTATAATTATAATATAAATATAAATGTTTTTGCACAGTCAGCGATTATCTAATGGTTTTGTGGGGTCCAACAATTCTTTTATATAATTGATTGAAAATTTTGTTATTCAACAATTTAATTTTAATATTTTTCGGTTCATGCATTAAAATAGAAATCTTCAAAAACTTCATGTACTAAATTATTTATTATTATCCCTATTTATCCTAATAAATAATACCTTCAACTTTCCAATTTAATTATAGTTAGTGCCTAATTATTTGGCATTGTGATTTTTGCTTTTCACAATTTGCACTTGCAATATCTTTAAGGTGTTGATTAAAGTGATAAATCATCGTAAATATGAAAATATAAATTCGATCATTCGATAGCTTATTTTGCTGAGAGAGTTGAAAATATTTACGTTCTATTGTCTGATGTGTATTATATTTTCTAATTATGAAATGTTTTACCTTTTCGCAAATCATGATTTTCTTTTAAAAAAAAAAAATTCAAAACCCACTTTTTAAAAGAAACTCCAAACAGAACCTTACTGCTAGATACCTTTTAGAATGAATATTTTATTTTATTTTATTTATGTGTTGGAACAAAATGAAAGTGTCATCAATCATCATGTTTTGTGCCTATAACTGATTAAAGTTAATGATGGTCTTAATCAAGCTCTTAATTATATTTTAAGTATGTCATCCTTAAATTATCCAAATAACCAAATTATAATACCATATCCTTAACTGACATGACAAAGCCTAGTTGCTGGCATGACAAGCTACATATACACAAACACATGGCATCCTTTGATAAAATCAATCGATAATTAATTATATGTCGACCAATTATAATTATTTTATTTC
The DNA here is from genome assembly GCA_947857235.1 of Jatropha podagrica. Taxonomy (NCBI): domain Eukaryota; kingdom Viridiplantae; phylum Streptophyta; class Magnoliopsida; order Malpighiales; family Euphorbiaceae; genus Jatropha; species Jatropha podagrica. Next base: position 57,327 of record CANUEP010281468.1, on the reverse strand, counting down.
TTTTGAAAATAAATTTTTTTTTTATTCAATTAGGTGTAATCTGATTGATCTTCTTATTTATATAAGAAGTCAAAGTCTCAAATTTAAATTCTAACAATTATAAATATTTTCACCAATTTAATCGGTCTAAAAAAGAAATATTTTATATTACGTAACTTGTATTGTTATTTTCGACGTATCAGATCTTTTAATAAATAAATAAAAGTTCTATTTAATTACTCAATCTAGCCATTCATATCCAACAACAAGAAAGATTAATGATTAGTTATGCAACTATGTGTATTTTGAATAATATAGGATGAGGGTATAAGGTCAAGAATTTCATAATGGCATGGATATAAAACTTACAAACTCAAGTCATCAAATGTTGGATCTCTCACTCCAAAGCTATTCCTATTCCCCACTCCACAATCATTTACACCACAACTCTTTTGTGATGGTAGACCAATTACAAGATGCCACATATGCATACATGCTTTCATCATCTTTTTCTTTTCATTTTCCTTTTATTATAAGTTAAAGGAAGAATAAGTTTAAAGCTACAATATTTAAATATTTTTGTTTTATTAGAATTGAACCATCTATGGTAAATATATTATTAAAACTTATTTTTTATGAGTTTTTTTTTTTTGAAATTTTATGGAAAATATAATTTATTTGTTTTTATAATTATAAGCAATTATTCGTCATTTACTAATGAAGTTTATATATTATTTTAGTTTATTTTTATTATTGCATTTCATTAATCAAAAAATAAGAATTTCAATAAGGTTATATTCTAAAATATTTACTAATTTTTTTAGGGAATGTGATATTTCTTATTTAAAATATGAAGTAGATATTTTTAATTAAATTTCTAAATTTTTTAATAAGCAAATTATTGAATTTTTTTAGCATGCAATTCAGATTGATTGTATTGTAAAAAATTGTACGTAAATTTATCATTAGATTAAACCAATATTTTTATATAGGAAAATTTTAGAAATTTTAATATGAAAATCATTTTTTTAACTTATTTTTTAAATAACTGTAATCTTTGCAAATACTTACATGATTAATTATTTTAATATGTTCAATTATTTTTGGCACAGTTTATGGCTGTATTCGGCAATAATTTTTTAGGTAATTTCTAGAGTTTTGACTAGTCAAAACGCTGAACGATATTTAAAAAATTGTTTGGTAACATAACGTTTGGAATAACTTTTATAGATTATGGTAGATTTTTGTGAAAAGTTAACTCAGGTAACATTTAACTTTTAGCGTTTCATGAAACGCTACTCAAACAGCTAATAACTAAATGACACTAAAATAACTAACAACTATCAAAATAACTAATTTTACCGAACAGACTCTATGTGAGGAAAAAAAATATTTATCTCATTTTCATAGTAGCTAGCTTCGTCCCCTAATTAGTCACAACCAAAGCTTCTTATCCCTTTCTGTAGTGCATTTAGTGGGAATTGAATTCAGTAACTCTTTTTATATGTCCATTATGCGTCGCCAATTGAGCCATAATCCGTACGTAATGTGACGTGTTTTTCTAATTTAAGTTGAATGGGAACTTTTAATTAAATCAATCAATGAAAACTACAATATGGACACGTAAAACTAAAATTAATTACCTCAAATTAGCCATTCATTCTAATTAATCCTTAATTTTTTGTATTACCATAGAGGGCAATAAACCTTAACATGCATTGAATTTGACCTCATTTAATGCAAAAAATGTATTGTTGCAATCATAAAATTATAATGGATAAGTGTCAATCTTACCTTACGTGATCTATTAGCCGTTGGATGTATGTCTGGAATGGTCTTCACACGTGAAAAAATTGATTATTTTATTAAAAATTATTAAAAGAATTAAAAAAAAAAAGTAAAGAAAATTAATATAAAATTAACTCTTCTCACACGAATTTTAATTCTCATATCTCACTTCTCGATTTTCATTTAATCACCATAATTATTTTACTTTTTGGTGTTCTCTAACTTATATTTTATTTTTACTGAACTATTATTCTCATATTTCACGTCTCGATTCTCATCCAACTTTCATAATTAATTTATTTTTTAAACATTTTTAAGTTAGATTTTCTCGAAAAAATAAATAAATTAATTATCGAATTATAGTTAAATTTGCATTTTCAAAACAAAATGTAAAATTCTTAAATTATGATTTTATTAATATTTTTTGGTCTTTTCGTCTGAAACATGAATTTTTACTATGTAAATGTATATATTAATACTTTACGGAGCACACTAAGACATAGTCTGATAATAAATATATATACGACTTGATAATAGATTTATATTCGAATCTTTCTCTTTAAATACTCAAAAAGAAAAAAGAAAAATTATCTTGTGGAGTTATAATTGGATCAGACTTGCTTAGACTTTTAAAAATTATTCCTATCGTATCTTCTTTTAAATCTTTATAATCATAATACTATGGAGACAAACAGTCTTGAACCCAAAATGAAAATTAGCTTTGAGATACAGTTCAATGGTAAGTGTATATACGTTTTAGAGATAAATCCGGGTTTAAATATTTATTTATAATACTCTAATAAAAAAAATTTTGTTAAAATTTTTATTTCAAAATTAAAAACTGAGGTTTAAACGTATTCATATATTAATTTATTTTTTTATTTTTAGAAAAAAAAGACTCAACCGTTAAATTCAAATAATGAACAATAAATTTAGTTAAGTGGTATAAAGCCAAAACTATAAACTATGTTATGTTATTTCATGAAAGCAGACTTTGATATATATACTAAAACATGAAGACAATATATTTTTTCCTTTGACAATTAATTATGCATGGGGTCATGGCTGTGTCCATTTAATAGTGCACAAAACTTAAGTAGTCTTGGTTCATATCATGACTACCTATTAAACGATAAAACACTCCTAACATTATATATTGTCTTCATACATGCCAATGAAATTTGCAGACTTTAATTAAAAAATATGAGTGTTGAGCAAATCAGGTAGTGATCTGATTGATCTTTTCACTTATAAAAAGAGTGAAAGATTTTGAATTCAAATTCTTTCGACTACAGTTGGTTTTACAGATTTAGTAAGCTAAGAGGAGGGTTGACCTCAGTTATATAGTCAAATTTAGCAATTTTTTAAGAATTTAATATAATATGAAAACATTATAATCATAAATTAATTATATTGTAGGTTAAATTAAATTTAGAGCTCCACATTATAATTTGACTTTTCTATTTCTATTAAAATTTGCTATCTATATTAGAATTAGTGCCTCAAAAAAAAGAAATTATCTCTCCGTATATTACTACTTTAAAATTAAATAACTTTGAATATAAAGTAAAGAGCAACATTAAATTCAAAATACCCAAAAATTTATAGTTGATCTATTAAAGTACTATATAGGTTAATGAAAAATCAGCTTTAACCAAAAATAAAAAGGAAAGAAAATTCTCTTGGGTTACGGATTCGATTATCTGCAATGTAAACTCTCTTTACGGATCGAAAGATTGAGAAATAGAACCATCTTTTACCTCTGAAGGTAAGCGAAATTAGTCAGATTTGTAAACCGTTAAAATGAAATGAGTCTGAATAGTTCATACAACTATAAAATAAAGAGAACAACGTTTTCATTTTTTTTTAAATGCATGTGGAAATTGAATTAATTAGCTTAGCTAGCTAGCTATAGCTATAGCGATGATGTTATATGAGGTATGGACTAAAGATGAACAAATTTCCATACAGAAAAAGGAAAAAGAAAAATTTCTTCAAATTGCATATGTGTATGAATCTAAAGTCAGCAAATACTACCCTAAAAGAAATCCTTTCGTCTCAATCTCTTGTATCTCACATACCATACCTCAAGAGTCTCTCTCTCTCGTGTCTATAAATAGACGAGCACTATCATGACATTTTATGTACTTCCATGCCCTAATATTACCTATAATCATCCCATAAAATTCTCTTTCTCTTGCAAAAGAATAATACATAATGGCTTTACAAGAAATTCAAAACCCTAATTATCCATTCTTCACCGTCATTTTCCTGGTTTCAATTATTATTATTATTCCATGTTATAATTGTCTTCAACAGGACACTCTTAATGATTACCTTGAAGAAGAAACATCTGGCTACCATAATTCTCAAGCTTATCCTTCTTATTTTAGCTCCATCGATGGCGGTGGATCCAATCACTTCGTTAGTTTCAGAACTGATAATGTTCTAAATTTGAAAATATTTGATAAAATTGGATCCACATCAACTTCAGTTAACAAAATCAGTGTTGATGATTTTGGAGCTAAAGCTAATGGAACTGACGATACTCAGGTATTTTTCCATTTTTACATACAATTTAATTTTTTTTTTGTCAATTTCTTTTTAGTATTATTAATCTAATTTTTCTCAATATATATTTTTGTAGGCTTTTGAAAAGGCTTGGAAGGAAGCTTGTTCATCCCAAGGAGCTATGCTTGTTGTGCCTGAGAACAAATACAGAGTGAAGCAAGTTAGATTCTCCGGTCCTTGCGAATTCAATGTAACAGTACAGGTAACCTAAAATAAATATACTCATAGATGCATTTTTTTTTTTCAAATCCATTTAATTTTTACATTACACATCATTTTATATAAAAATTTTTAGGATTTTTCAGTCATTTTAGACTTTTATCAGTCGGTTTTTAAAATCAAATTATGGATACGTATATTTATTTATTGATATAAAAATTAAAATTTGAAAAATATTAGATACATGGAACTATCGAAGCGTGGGGAGATCGATCAGCGTACGAGAAAGATGATAGACATTGGCTTGTGTTTGATGAAGTTGAAGATTTGGTAGTTGAAGGTGGTGGCATAATTGATGGGAATGGCAACATTTGGTGGAAAAATTCATGCAAAGTCAATAAAGATCTTGTAAAATCGTTTCTCTATCTCCAATCTCCCTTTTATTATTATTATTTCTTTTTACTTCTTAACATTTTTTTTTTTTCAATAAAATACTGATTCTTCTTGTTTTCTTCATGATCTCCTCAGCCTTGCAAGCATGCACCTACGGTAAGTCTCATTAATTAATTAATTATTTTTATTAAACTAATAACTAATAGAGTAGTTAATAACTACTGCATAATCCGAACAGATCTTTCATCTTTTGAAAAAAATATAAAGAGTGAAAATTCTCGAGTTTGAATCTTTTTTATCGTAAAAATTATTATCGATTTGGTGAATGTTATTCAAAAGGAAAGACTGCTCATTTACTGTATAATCCACGATGTTAATTCTTTTTTATCCGAATAGATCTAAAACTTCTAGTTTCTATTATCCTGAAATCTAATAAAATGTAAAAATGTCATTTTTAATTTTTAAAAAACAAGAATACATTTCCTATTCATGGCAGGCTTTGACGTTCTATAAATGCAAGAACTTGATAGTAAACAACCTGACAGTCCAAAATGCACAACAAATGCATGTGTCTTTTCAAAGCAGCAGAGATATTAAAGCCTCCAATCTTTTGGTAACTTCACCTGTGGATAGTCCAAACACTGATGGAATCCATGTCACTGAAACCCAAAACATCGAAATTACAAATTCAGTCATAGCCACAGGTATATTTTTAAATTTACGGTTTTAACCCCTTAAATTACATCAATTAAATAATAATTAGTTTCTTTAATCTCGTGTTATATTAAAGGTGATGATTGTATCTCTATTGTAAGTGGATCTCAGAATGTGCAAGCCATGAACATAACCTGTGGGCCAGGCCATGGAATAAGGTCATTGTCTTATTTGCCCTCTCTTAAAATAATCAAGTTTTGTTTAATATAATTAATTAACTACTAATTAATGTTTCTTGTTTCTCATATGTATATAGTATTGGCAGCTTAGGCTCTGGAAATTCAAGAGCTTACGTTTCAGGAGTAACTATTGATGGTGCCAACATTTCTGGCACTGCAAATGGTGTTAGGATCAAAACATATCAGGTAAACAAGGGCATAGCTAGCTACATAATTTCTACAAGCTTAACAATTTTCACTAAGGATTTATCTTTATGGGTGGTATTGTCTTAAAGCAATACGTAGTTCCGCTCCCCATTCTAAATTAAATAGATGAACATGACTTTTTTTTTTTTAATTTTGGGAGAAGGAACTTGAACTTGATCTGCTATCGCTAGATTGTACATACATTTACCACGAGAGTACAATAAATGAATAAGGGTTATAATTAAATTAAATATATCAAATTTTAAGACTATGTTGTGTTATTATATATGCAGGGAGGGTCAGGAATTGCCAGCAACATCAAGTTCCAAAATATTGAAATGGATGGTGTCACCAATCCCATTATAATTGATCAACACTACTGTGATCAACGCAAACCGTGCAAGGAACAGGTATATATATACATAAGTAATTTGTAGCGTTTTGATAAGTCAAAATGTTAAATATTATTTATTTTTATAATGGTTAAAAAATATAGTATTTGAATTAATTTTTAAAGATTAAGGTAACGTTTTATAAAAAATTAATTCTAACTGTGAAAAACTATTCAAAGATGCTTAAGGCATATTGTTTCCTTTTGCAATTCACAAAAAATGTGGGATTACCCATTAATTGCTATTTAAAATACATATATAATTGGTTATTGCAGAAATCAGCAGTTCAGGTGAAAAATGTGGTGTACAAGAACATAAAGGGGACAAGTGCTTCTAATGTGGCTATAAAGTTTGATTGCAGCAAGAACTATCCATGTCAAGGGATTTTGTTGGAAGATGTTATTCTTAAAAGGGAAGGAGATGAAGCAGCAAAAGCTTCATGCAGTAATGTTAAATTAACTGAAAAGGGAGTAGTTTCTCCAAATTGCCCTTGAACAAAAACAAAAATCACTGTATGAATAATTTATAGATACTGGCATTGGATATTTTTATACATGATGTACCAATAACACAATACATAGATTGTAATTTTAGTTTGTTTATATTCATTTGAAGATGAAATAATAAATATCTCACATGTTCTTTTACATTTATTATATAGTCTATTAAATTTCCAATTCAATATGTACATTTTATTATATGGGCAATTCTGTCTTTCATTTCATATTGAGCTAATTAAATACTTCCATCCCCAAATTATTTAAAGAGCTTAAAATTAGAAAAGAAAAAATTATTTAAAAATATAACAATAACTATAAAAAATTATAGAATTAGAAAAATATTTGATTATGTTGAATATTGAATTATTTTTTCATTAATTATACTTTATTTAAATTAAATATCTAATTATTTTTTAATTATATTTATTTGAATCAAAAAATTTTTTTTTTTAAATTGGACTTCTTGTTCTTTTGGTGTAAGTGTAAGGAGTAAATTATACAAAAAATTAATTTTAGGTACATTACATGTTATTTTTGAATGAATCAATCGGGTGAAAATAAATATTTCAATTCTATTTGAACCTTTATTTAAAGTTTAAACAGTAAATTAACTACTTTTCAAAAAATGAAAAACACAATTAACTGCCAGACTCCCGCCATTTTAAAGTCAACCGATAAATTTCTGATCCAGTTCGTTGTCAAGCACAGGCCCAAACAGAGCTCATTTCACAAATGAATACTCTGCAAACGGAAGTATGGAATATTAGCACCTGCACCCACTTCCCCAGGGCAGCGCAGTTTACGGACAGCTTTTTTTTTTTTTTTATTACTGTCGGCTACAGCAGAGAAACAGAAAATGACTGTTCAAGAACCGGAGGAATCAATTATCCAATCAAATTCTGCCACCTTAGAAAAAAAACAATATAAATACTTTTAAAATTAGGACTAGCATTTTACGAACTTTCCAATTCAGAAATATTTTTAACACAAAGTTGCTTGGTCTCATAATAATAGCTTCATATATTCAACAAAAATATAGTTAATACAGTAAATCATAATTTTATTTTATTTTTCAAATATATACCTTATTTTAAATAATTTAATTTTTAAAATTATAGAATTGACTAACATAAATGACAGTAATAATTACCTTTTTTTTCTAAAAAAAAAAAAAAAAAATACCTTGTTCGTTTCAAGCTATGACTAATGATAATAATAGTATATATATCAAAATTTAAAAATGCAATAGTAAATTCACAATATTTTTTGGATTTCTTGTGATCTGCACAACACATTGGTATGTGACTATTTTTTTATTAATATTTTAGAAAAAGATGTTCGCGCAAAAATCTTAGTATAATTTTAAAATATAAAAAAAAACTAATAAAATATGTTCATTTATTTTTAATGAAAATCGATTAAAATTTAATTGAAAATGTTAAAATAAAATTAAATGACAAAATTCATACAAAAAAAATGCAATGAAGCCAATGTGTTAAAGTCTCTTATGTGGCAAGATCTTTTGTAAATTAGTATCTTCATGACTCGTACTTGAAGTTCCTCCTTCAAGAATACATCAATTTACAGTTGCTCTTTTTGGCTTTTTGCAGCCTTTTTTAACCTTCTTAAAAAAAGTAAAAAAAAAAAAAAAAAAAGAAATGGAGACGGAGAGTGTGGATCTAAATGTCGGTTCTTGTCTCTTTCTTCATCTCTCTTTCATTAGTGTCGGTGTCCACGTGAGTGAGTGACTGTTAAGCTTTCACTATTTGGTGGGCTTAAAAAATCCAAATGATGTTACATTTCTTCTATAATGTTAGACTCTAGTAAAAGTTGGTTTCTTTTTTAGTGGGTTTCGTCCTGCAAATTTGCTGGATTGATGTGGTCTTGAGAATTTTAGATTTGTTGGAGTGGGGTTTAAGCTTGGATTCAAGAAGAATTGATTTTGATTGGAGAACAGGGCAATGGATCTGGAAGGAGATGCGGGCGGGGTTAGTGCACTAAATAATCTTGCTCTATGTTTTGGTGGATTTGTTTTGAATTGATTTGATGCTATATTTTGTTGAATTACATTAGTCTTATTAATTTCCTGTCGATATATGAAATTGGATTGAAAGTTTTGATCTTTATGCTTAATGTTTAGATCTCTTAAACAATAAGGGAAATGGGATTTTGGTTGCTTTTTAAGATGCCTTCGGTGAAATCATTCGTTTTTCCAGATCCAAATACGTTTAGGTGTTTAGCTTTTCATACTGTTGAACTTTTTTATAAGCTATTTAAATAGATCCAATTTCTAGTTGAAAACAGCTGAGTTTCTTGCTTCTTGATTTCATTGAATTGTATTTTATTCTGCTTTCAGATCAGCGCTAATTTGGAACTTTGTTAGATTGTTTATATTCAAACTTGGAATCTCATTCTTGAACTTTTTGTAGCACTAGATTTTGTTTATCTTTATATTTTGAATTTTGGAATTACCTTTGGTTTATCTAATTGTAAGTAAAGTTGCATTTCCTTTCCAACTCACTTTTGACTCTTGAATTGTTCTGCTTGTTGTCCAGCCTAAAAATGCAAAACCAAATGCAATCCAGGTCTGCCAAATTTGCAGTGACGATATTGGCCTGACTGTAGATGGAGAGCCCTTTGTTGCTTGCCATGTTTGTGCATTTCCTGTTTGCCGGCCATGTTACGAGTACGAGAGGAAAGATGGTAATCAGTCTTGTCCTCAATGCAAAACAAAATACATGAGGCATAAAGGTTTGTCTGGAAAGCTTAATTGCTTCTTTTGCAAATTATGCACAGATTATTACCGAGTGACTGATGCATTTAGTTTCTTTAATTGCTATCAGGTAGCCCTCCAATCCGCGGAGAGGAAGTGGAAGATGCTGATTTTAGTGATGTGGAAAATAAATCAACTCATCATGCATCAGGGATTCAAGATGAGAGAAGTAAGATAGAGCACATGCTCGGCTGGGATTCAGGCTCTGGTCGGAAAGATTATGTTCCACCCACTAATTATGATAAAGATGTTTCTCTTAATCATATTCCTTATTTGGCTGGTAGACGCTCGGTAGTTCACTGGACTATGGATCATTGCCATCAACTTTTTCCTCTCGTTTCAGCATTTATAGTGAATTTGATGTTATTTATTTATATTTCAGGTTTCTGGGGACTTGTCAGCTGCATCTCCTGAGCGTTATTCCATGGCTTCTCCTGAAAGTGGGAGTAGAGGTAAGGGAAAATTCTGTCACTTATTTTAGACATTCTTATGTTGATTGTTTCCGTATATTTTCTTCACATTTTGATGTCATAACTGGGCTTGTTTGCAGTCAATATCAGAGTTGGAGAGCCAGCAAGGGAGTCTGGCTCTTCGGGTTTTGGTAATGTTGCATGGAAAGAGAGGATTGATGGTTGGAAGGTGAAGCCAGAGAAGACTCCTGCTCCAATGAGTGTAAGTAATGCGCCATCTGAAGGCAGGGGGGTTGCAGATTATGATGCCAGCACAGATGTGCTTATGGATGATTCTTTATTGTAAGTTCCTAAATGGAGTACAATGCTTAACATTCCTTTTTATGCAGATTGTTTGCATTATCTTCCTCATTGCTTTCGAACTTAATATCTGTCAAGCCTTATGATTTTCATTTATTGGGACACTTGGAAACAATGGAAAAAAAAAATGCTGCATTTGGAAAACAAAATATTTGTGAAATTGATATGCTAATGCTCACTGGTTTTCCATCTGCAATTAATATATTCATGAGTATACATTAGTGGAAGAATGCATAATTAATTGGATGTCTTTGATCAGATTCAAAATACTATACTTCATTTAATTAGTTGGCCTAGTATTGGACTATTTTCCTGATACTCCTGGATTAATTGCATTTCTCATGAAAAGTTATTTATGTATTTTCATACATCAACAATCACAGTACACATTATCTAAGCAATTTAAATTTGTTGGGCATGTATGCAAGTGAATGCCTCTCTTTAAATGCCTACTTGATTGTGTTTTCAAATTACAGATAGTCTAGATCGGCTTGGGATGTCTACTTAACTTCTATTTTTCTTATTATTGCAACACAGGAATGACGAGACCCGCCAGCCTCTCTCGAGGAAGGTTTCTCTTCCTTCCTCTAGGATTAACCCTTACAGAATGGTTATTGTTTTGCGGCTTATTATTCTTTCAATATTTTTGCACTACCGAATAACAAACCCTGTGAGGAATGCATATGCATTGTGGTTAATATCTGTTATCTGTGAGATATGGTTTGCAATATCATGGATATTGGATCAGTTCCCTAAATGGCTTCCGGTGAACCGGGAGACATATCTTGACAGGCTAGCTCTCAGGTAGTTTTATCCTTTTCCTGTAATCTTCATCAAATAAAGCTTTATTTTTGTCAAAATTCTTGAAAGATTTAAGTATAGATATTTTGATGCACCACAGATATGAGAAAGAAGGGGAGCCATCTCAGTTGGCTTCTGTTGACATTTTTGTCAGTACAGTGGACCCTTTAAAGGAACCTCCACTTGTCACAGCCAATACAGTCCTATCTATCCTTGCAGTTGACTACCCAGTGGACAAAGTTTCTTGTTATGTTTCCGATGATGGAGCTGCTATGTTGACATTTGAAGCCCTAGCTGAAACATCGGAATTTGCTAGAAAATGGGTTCCATTCTGTAAGAAATACAGCATTGAACCACGAGCTCCAGAATGGTACTTTGCACAGAAGATTGACTACTTAAAAGATAAGGTTCATCCATCTTTTGTTAAAGACCGCAGATCTATGAAGGTAGCACATTTTATATTTTGATTGATAATTTTAACTATCCTAGATTTTGTGTGTGCTTATAGCAAATGACTGTATCGCAGAGAGAATATGAAGAATTCAAAGTTCGTATCAATGGGCTGGTGGCAAAGGCACAGAAGATTCCTGATGAAGGATGGGTTATGCAAGATGGTACACCTTGGCCTGGTAATAACACCAGAGATCATCCGGGAATGATCCAGGTTTGTGTATTTCAAACTAAACTCTTGGTTGGCTTCTTGGGAGGAATTGCCTTGTGATAATATAACTACTAATTTTGCATCATTAGTATTTAGTTTATATCTCTTGTAGTATTCTACCTGTTAATTGATGAAGTCTTTCTTACTTAGTGGTCATGATTATTGTGTAACAGCTGGTTTAAGCAGTTTTTTCTTTTCTTTTCTTTCTGAACTCTTCTATTGTATTGTGTTTCTCCTTCCATCATAATTTGTAGGTTTTCTTGGGCCATAGTGGAGGATTTGACAGTGAGGGTAATGAACTTCCACGACTAGTCTATGTATCTCGTGAGAAGCGTCCCGGTTTCCAGCATCACAAGAAGGCTGGTGCCATGAATGCACTTGTAAGTAGTTGTTAGATATATTTTTGGGCTGTATGTCGAGAAAGTTATTGGCATTAACTATCTGCACATCTCCCATACAGGTGCGTGTTTCAGCGGTTCTTACAAATGGCCCCTTCTTATTAAATCTTGATTGTGACCATTACATAAACAACAGCAAGGCTTTGAGAGAAGCTATGTGTTTCCTAATGGATCCTAATCTTGGGAGATCAGTTTGTTATGTCCAGTTTCCCCAGAGATTTGATGGTATCGACAGAAATGATCGATATGCCAACCGCAACACAGTTTTCTTTGATGTAAGTTCTGATAACAATATTTGCATGAATTTATCGTTTTATTTTTCAATTTATCTTAATGTGTATCATGAAATATGTTCAAGTTTTATTTGTATGTTGCTGTAGATAAGTATGTGTATTTTTCTTCTCTAGGCTGACAATTTATGTTATTTAGATAAATTTAAGAGGCTTGGATGGCATCCAAGGCCCTGTGTACGTGGGTACAGGTTGTGTTTTCAATAGAACAGCCTTGTACGGCTATGAACCTCCTCTCAAGCCTAAGCACAAGAAACCAGGATTCTTGTCTTCATGTTTTGGCGATTCACGAAAGAAGAGTTCTAAAACAAGCAAAAAGAACTCTAGTAAGAAAAAATCAAGCAAGCATGTCGACCCTACTTTGCCAGTGTTCAACTTGGAAGATATAGAAGAAGGGGTTGAAGGTAAGTGTTCACAATTGATGTTCTTCTTTGCACTTTATCTATTACACTGAATGCTGCATAAAACATTTAAGTTTACCTACTCCCTCCCTTCAAAACAGACATATGGAGTTTCTTCTGTAATGTAATAATGGTAAAACTAGCATTCTTGATTTCATTTTTGAGCTTGCAATACAAAAAGAAAAACTCAGTACTAAATGATGCTATATGAATTACCAATGTTGTTTTTCCGTTTATTCATGCTACTGATTTATTTGAATAGGTGCTGGATTTGATGATGAGAAGTCATTGCTTATGTCACAAATGACACTTGAGAAAAGGTTTGGTCAATCGACTGTGTTTGTAGCTTCAACACTTATGGAGAATGGTGGTGTTCCTGAGTCTGCCACCCCTGAGTCTCTACTCAAAGAAGCCATTCATGTCATTAGCTGTGGATACGAGGACAAGACAGACTGGGGAAGTGAAGTATGTGCTTTTCCTGTTTTTTCTCTGATTTGTATCACTTGCTAGTTTCTGTGTTTGCTGTATAAACATGGACAACAAAATTGGCATAAAAAAAATCAACCAGAAGTGGATTTTAATGATAAGCAAGGTTGTATGAAGGCATAGAATCAAGGGCAAGAATATATTATTACTAAAGAACTTTCTTTTTTATCATTTACTTCTTAGTTGCTTCCTTACACCATCAAATTTCCCTTTTTATATTCACTATTGGACTAATGATGCTCTTTTGTTCAACTAATAAACCTGTAGTTACATTGCTTATGGCTTATGAACAGAAACCAATGCCATAGTTCCAAACAAATAATTGATGTTTCTCTTTGCAGATCGGATGGATATATGGTTCTGTTACAGAAGATATCCTTACAGGATTTAAGATGCATGCTCGTGGTTGGAGATCGATCTATTGCATGCCACATCGCCCTGCCTTTAAAGGTTCTGCTCCTATTAACCTTTCCGATCGCCTGAACCAGGTGCTTCGATGGGCTTTAGGTTCAGTTGAAATTCTTTTTAGCCGCCACTGCCCCATATGGTACGGCTATGGTGGAAGGCTAAAATGGCTTGAGAGATTTGCTTATGTCAATACCACTATTTATCCGGTCACGGCCATTCCTCTTCTTGCCTACTGTACATTGCCAGCTGTCTGTCTTCTTACCGGAAAGTTCATTATTCCACAGGTATTCTAGCTTGCTGCCTTGTGGTGAATCATCTGTTTTTATTTTCAGAACTGCAAATAGGTGTTAGCATGAAACTTCTAATGCTTCAAAAAACAAGGCTTGCTAAACTCACTGACATGCAATATCTAGTTTCTATAAATAATTTTTGGGGAAAGCTTTTTCAAAGAATAACAAAATCCTAATCCAACAATAACTTTTTACCTCTTGTTTGGTATAAATGATTTAAAATTTGAAATCTGTTTATGAATCATAGTTTGATCTATTTATGTTGAATTCAATACAATTGAATTGATACTAGACATGAAAATATAAAATTTCTAATGAACCCACAATTTTGTAGAATTCATTTCATAGTACCAAACAGATACTGTGTGTGTGTGTCTGTGTGTGTCTGTGTGTATGCATCTCTCTTTTTTTTCTTGAAGGACAAAAAGAAAGGTCCTACTCCAACTAATATGTGAAGGAGTATATTTATGTAGCTGTAAGTGCACTTCAGCTGAAGCTTATTCCTGATTTATATTTTTTGGGTTGCTGCAGATCAGTAACATTGCTAGTATCTGGTTCATATCACTCTTTCTTTCCATTTTTGCAACCGGTATTTTGGAAATGAGATGGAGTGGCGTTGGAATTGATGAATGGTGGAGAAATGAACAGTTTTGGGTTATTGGTGGAGTTTCAGCTCACTTATTTGCTGTTTTCCAAGGCTTGCTTAAAGTCCTTGCTGGGATAGATACCAATTTTACTGTCACTTCCAAAGCATCAGATGAAGATGGAGATTTTGCTGAGCTTTATATGTTCAAATGGACTACTTTACTTATCCCACCAACTACCCTTCTTATAATTAACCTGGTTGGTGTAGTTGCTGGGATTTCTTATGCCATTAACAGTGGATATCAATCTTGGGGTCCTCTCTTTGGCAAGCTATTTTTCGCTTTCTGGGTGATTATTCATTTGTATCCTTTCCTAAAAGGTTTGATGGGACGACAGAATCGGACACCTACAATTGTTGTTGTATGGTCAATTCTCCTTGCTTCCATCTTCTCCTTACTTTGGGTTCGCATTGACCCTTTCACAACACGAGTGACTGGCCCAGATGTCCAGCAGTGTGGAATCAACTGCTAGAGGAAAATGTCGGTGCAAATCATAATAAGGTCATACCGCGCAGAAATAAGAAGACTTCTGGATATTTATTCTGACATTCTCAGTTGGGAGAATTTTTGAAGGTATATGGTTTTAGCTTTGTGTAATACAAGTCTGGTTTATTAATTGTTCCACAAGTTGAGAATTATAGGTGAATTACCTCCTCCTTATATAAAAGCTAATTTTTCTTTTTTCCTTCTCTTTTTTACGTAAGTTGAATATAGTTTGTTCAGTCAGCTCATTTTTTCATTTATCAAAGTGTGTTTGTTGATGATGCTATTCGATTTTTTTGTATTTATATGTAAGCAATAAAGAATCTATTTCTTTATATTTTTGAGATCCTGTTTCTAACCTTATACTTTGCTTTAATTGCTTAATTGAACAGATTAGATATGGAAACAAAAGATTCATATAACTGGATTTTGATTTGTTTGGGTGGTGGTTGTTGAGATTTCTATTTCATTTTAGCTTTCCAATCACTTGATACTTAAATAAGTGGGCTTTAAATTTCTACTAGAAGTGGTAGATAGTGAGGTTGTGCAATGGAATAATTACTTGTCACGAATGCCATTGCCAATGATGCTGAAATTCATCCCTTCTAAGTATACTTTTCTCTTCACTTTTTTCCTTTTCCCATTTAAGCAGTCTTTGCTTTAAATTTCTACTATAATGTAGTTGTGGGCTAAAAACAAGTCATTAAATATTAATGTGGGATGTTGATGTAAATAAACGAAGCCGAGCTTTGGTGAATTCGAGTTTGTCTCGTTTAAAAATAGTCAAGTTCGAGCTCAGCTCGGATTCAGTTTGACAACAATAACGAGGATATAATTTTAATGTAAGTTTGATAAATTTTAACCTATTGAATTAGTTCGTAGCATGTCTCGGCCTGATAAAACTGGTTAGAGTACTAAAAGAGCTCTTGAGCTCTTTCAACTACCAGGCTCCTCGGTTTGATCAATAAGGCTAGTTTGCAAGATTATGAGCTGATTTCGAGCTTGGTTCAATTATTTAATGAGTCAATGATTAGAGGGACCATTGCCTCCTCGGTTTTGTTTTACAAAACATAAAAAAAATAGAAATAGATATATTTAATAATTTCATTAACGATTAAAAAACAAAAACAAAAAAAATTGCCACCATTAATTTACCCAGTACAAGACGCATGTTTCTGCAGAAACATGAGTTGCAGCATTCTGCTGTTACGTCTGATTATTATTATTATTACTTCATCTTTCTGAACAAGAGTTGGCAACAGTAATAATTTAAAAGCCTTTTGCAAAGGTGACCGTTTGGAAAAGAGTTTAGCTAGCTTTTGAAAAAGCAATAGCCAAATAGTATAAAAGTTGTAATTTGCTTTTACACAAATAGTTTTATAAGTGTTTTAGCTATGATGTTGCTGTGCTTTTAGTATACTTGCTGTAGAGCTAGTGTGAGTGAGATATCCAGCACCTGCCTTTTCTACTTCCTCAAATTATGCCCATGTCTTCCCATTACACAAAACCCTATACTTGCATTTAAGTTGTAGGGTTAATGATTAAAAAGTGGAAACAAATAGTTTATAGAATGTCTTTGAATCTTGTCAAAGTCATTATTGATTAGCTTTACATTGTAACCTAACCTATGGGACTATCATGATGTATTTCAGTTAAATATTGTAGGAAAATATAATTTGAGATTTCTTTTTTTTTTTTTGCAAAATTGAGGGAGAGACGGTTTGAAATCAATGCTGTAAGACTGATGTTCGAGCATTCATGAACTACATGGAGCAGGACTGAAAAATAGGTACATGGTAGTAGATGAGAAAGAGAGAAAGCCAAACCCAGTTTAGATAGTTAAAATTAAAAGAAAAGTAATAAATCAAGCCTTAACAAAAGTACATTATCATCATGATTATGGTAAAGAAAAAAAAAAAAAATATTAGTCTTTCATTAACACTATAAAACTAATTAATGTACTGCATCTGTAATATTAGATATTAATACATATCATAAATGTATGGTAAAGTAATATTCACTTCTTTGCTTCTTCTGTTACTGGCTTTGGCTCTTCTGGTGGCGGAGGTGGTGGTGGTGGTGGAGGTAATCCACCATCAATGCAACTTCTGCACCTTCTTTCTATCCAACCTTCAATATCATGCTCTCCATTGCTACCAAAATGCCTTCCACCGCATAGTCGAGCTATAATTCCTGCAATTACACCTAATATGGTGATCACTGCTAGAACAACCACCAGTGTTTCGATCGAACGATGTGAATACCTGTTCGGCTCCGCCGTTGCCGGTGTTGGTGGCGGCTCAAGTATTGTTTGTAGTTGGTCACGTAAACTTGCCTTCAAGAATCCCATGATCTTCGTACTGTCTTGACAATGAGTTGAAAGAAACAACAGAGATGAAGATGAAATGTTATTCGGGGAAAACGGGACTAGATTGAGAAATAGTGAAATAAATAGGTAGTTGATAGTGAAAAGTGAGGAAGATTTAAAAGCTTTGTATCAACTATCAAGAAAATGGAGACATGAGAGAGAAGAAGAAGACTAACATGAGGAAGTAAGGTCTGGAAACTAAAGGCAAAAGAGATTGGGAAATGAGCAGATAGAGAGACACTATAAGACACTGTATATATGTTGAAAGACAAAGAAAACGATGCTTTAGAGTAAATTATTTTGTGTAATTTTTGAGGTGCAAAGCATAGATGAAGGCCAAAAAGGCATTCTGCAGAATGCTTAAAAAACAATTTTTCTATTCACTATAAGTTCAAATTTCAAAGGGTTAACTTCCAATTTTGTCAGTGCCTATCTCTTTGAATTTCACTACTGCAATAATAAACTATTTTGATTTCTCTTCCCAATTTGTCCTAACCTATGTCACATGTTGATGCTCATTATGCAAACCCCAAGAACTAATTTTTTTTTTTTTTTTTAAAAAAAGGAAAATTTACCACTTGCCTTTTTTGAGACCTTCCCATTTTGTCCACAGTTGTTTGCCAGTATCTTGTCTCTTAGAAATGTGAGAATTTTTATTTTTTAGGTCTTACTCTCATTGGTGCCTTTTCCAGTTGGCTATTTTGTCAACTTGTTAGTGTTTTTTGATTTGTGTAATTCACCTAAAGGAAGGACCTTTCACAGTGACTCTTCAGGAAGCAAGTCCTGACCTACCATGTGGTAAATGCAGAGATGATAAATGTATGTATAATGCTTGTTCAGTTGTTTATATTTCATGTTTCTATTGAATCATTTATAAGTGTATTTTTAAAGAAAACTATGATCTGTTTAGTGAAGATAATTATGAATTAAATAAAAATAATTTCAAAGAAAGGAAAAAAAAAAAGGTGTTTTTTTGACATTTAAAACAAGGCTACTATTTTAGTTGTTTTCTCATTTTGGGCCTTCATAGCCCAATGGGCAGGTATGAGAGGACCTTGGATCTGTTAAAGCCCACAAAAGGCGAGGCAATTTCCTTGGAAAGGGAACTTCAGGCGTTTTCTGACAACTCCTTCAGCAAATCGAACTTCCAATTCCACGCTTCTTTTTTCTATATATGCTGACTTCAAATTCAGCTGTCGGACAACATTGAATTCCAGAATCTCGCATCAAATCCCGGAAAAAACCCAAATTCCGATTCTTTCTAATCCTAAATCCTTGCTTTCGTTTATTTATCTCATTAAGCTTTTATTCAACAATTCTTGTGATTGCTGATTCTTGATTCCGAATTTCGATAATGGGAACACCGCAATTTCCCGACCTTGGTAAACATTGCAACAAAGAAGATTGCAGACAGATTGATTTCCTGCCTTTCACTTGCGACCGCTGCAGTCAGGTAAATTATGATTTGCGTTTTGGTCAATTTTTTTTTTCATTAAGTTGATTTTGATATTTTATTTGTTATGTTTGGGTTGTATTTGGATTGGAAAGAATTGAAGAAGTTGATTTATTGATTTATTATGCTGAGATCATTAAATCTTATTGGACCCATGATTTTATATGCTTGAAAAACTTCATTAACCATTAAATGGAAATAATTTGACTAGTCAGTGATTTGTTCATATCCATGAAATCATTCCGTTCTATCTTATGATATGAAAGAATTGTTCCTCAATGTAGTATACTATAAGTTGAAACTTCAAATTGTTTGGTAGTGATTCGTCCAGGTTGTTTTTTGGTGGAGTCTATAAATTGAAGGAGATGGATGCCTTTACTTTTAGTTTCTGTAAATTGTACTTCCAAAATTTTTGGGATTGGTTACCCATTACCATTCCCAAAACTGCTGACCAAGTAATACTATTTAAATTGTATGATAACACTATTTAGTTGCTTCTTTTTGTGCAATAAGTGAATGTGTTTCTCTTATGAGGACATCCAAAGCAGGTGAAGCCTGCTTAAGTTTTGATATCTTGGTGTGATTGTTTATTTGGATGTCCTTTTTGTTTTTCATCATGTTCAACTTTTGTAGTTATTGAATGAATTGTGCTAAAGAATTATTTACATAATTTTTTAGGTATTTTGTTTGGAGCACAGAAGCTATGCAAAGCACAATTGCCTGAAAGCTGATAGTAAGGATGTTACAGTTGTCATCTGTCCACTTTGCGCAAAAGGAGTTCGCCTAAATCCTGATGAAGACCCTAACGTCTCCTGGGAAACTCATGTTAACACGGAGTGCGACCCATCAAATTATGACAAGGTCACAAAGAAGAGAAAATGCCCTGTCAGAGGTTGTAGGGAGGTACTTTCATTCTCAAACACAATTAGATGCAGGGATTGCACCATAGACCATTGCTTGAAGCACCGGTTTGGACCTGACCACAGTTGTCCTGGACCCAAGAAGCCTGAGATGGGATTTCAATTTATGGCTCTTCTGAATAGGAGTAGAAAGGATGAGTCAAAGCCAAAACAAAGCCAAGCAATTCCTTCAGGAAGGTGGGCCACGGCCTTCCGAAATGCAGCTTCAAGTGTTCGAGCCTCAGCTGAAGCAGGCATGGCAAAATTGAGTACTGAGATCAGCCAAGCTTTGCAGACTACAAAGAGTGGTGCAGGCCCGAGCAGCACTGGTGGGCTAGGGGAAGAATGTCCACAATGTGGTGCACGGTTTTCCTCAGTTACAACTTTGGTGGAGCACGTGCAAAATCTCCATGAAAAGAGTGGCAATCAATCTCGTGTCTTGAATTTGCCGGTAGATGTATGTCCAAAGTGTAGTAGGGGTTTTCGTAATCCAGTAGCACTTGTGGAGCATGTTGAGAGGGATCATGGAGGTACTTCGAAAGCTTAGAAAGTTTTGCCCATCAAAACAGAGAACTTCACTTTCTCATGTCAAGAAGTTGGACAGATGTATATCCCAAGTGCAGTGGAGGTTTGCGTGATCCTGTGGCACTTGTGGAGCATGTTGAGAGGGATCATGGAGGTACTTCAAAAGAAAAAATTTTGCCCAGCAAAACAGAAAAGTTCACTTTCAGATCAGTTATGTTTTTGTATTTTAAAATTTCAATTGTGGCTTGATTTCATTAAATCTGAGGCTGCAGATGCTCAAATAACTTTTGAGCATTGAATTATTTTTATGCCTTGAAACTGAAACCTCCAATTCAAAATGTTTATATGAATAGTGTAAATTGGTAACTGCCAATTTATTTTTTTATTAATCAATGAGTTGTGAATTTTTTTTTTCTTTCTTTTTTACTTGATTGTGAAGATAATGAAGGATGTAGCATCTTTCGAGTTCTCTCCTACATGGATGAAGTTGATCATTGGATGTTTTGCTTGTATTGCTTCCTTCCTAGTTATGGAGAGATGATGGACTTCTTGCATAATTGCATTTTAATAAAGTTTAGCATTTAATATTAATAGTCCCCAAAACAGCTGTCTCTTTATTCATTCATCTGTATTCATATAGCTAATGATGTTAATATCTGGAGTTTGCTTTAAGATATGGAAACTATTAAATCCCTTTTTTAAACCTTTCTTAGTGGCCTCCATTACATTGTATTGTGTCTGTTTCTCTCTCTCTATAAAAGATGAGAAAATTTTATTTTATTATTTATGTTCATTCGTTACGAGGTACAGACTGAAAGAATATTGCAAGTTATATAACACTGAAAGAACATTACGAGCTATATAATAAATAAAATTAATGAAAATTTTCGGATCGTCTGATCAGATTACATTTAGTTGGACGATAAGTATTACAATGGAGAGATTTCAAATCTAATCAGACCACATTTGGTTAGACAATAATCATTTTTAGTGGATCAATTTTAAAAATTGTTTACATTAACCAAATTGTATATATAGACCAATTAATAGGCCCATTGTTTTAAGTTCTAAACAAAAATTATGTTTCTTGATTATCTATTTCCAAATTTAATTCTATTTCCTTTATCCTTTCATCTGATCATTTTGACTTCAGAGTTTAGACGTTAAAGACCATTTTGAATTTTGAAGGTTTTAGCCATAATCAAATTCCCAACTGTAATTTTCTAAATAAAAACTTATCCACAGTAATTTCCCTAAACAAAAAAAATCCAAAAAATGCAATTAGTGCCTTGAACCTGCATTTTTTTCCCTTGACAGATAAAAATGTAAATTCACTTTAAGAAATGGATATGTAAATTATCAAAATCATTGATCATTTTTTGACTAAAATAACTGGAAAAATAATTAATTTAATTTAAAAAAAATAAAATCTATGATCATATATTAAATGGATAATTTGATTTTGGTCCCTAGTATTAATTGCAATGTATAATTTACCTTAAATAAAGATTTTGAATTGATAGTAACAAGTACATTGATTAAGTATTGAGTAAGCTCAGAGAAAAACCAAGTCATTGACAAATAAATAATTTATTTCCATTTTGTATTTAAAAAATCATATGTACTAAAATTAATTTAAAAGCTCAATTTTCGTTAATTTGGACATAATTGATAAGTTTAGGGATCAAATTGTGAATTATTTGTGGATTAAAATTTTAGCGAAAACCGGAGGAGGTAAGAAAAACAAAAAGACGAAAAACCGGTAATTAACTGTCAAACTGTCATGACAGCTCATCTCATTCATTGGACAATTAGTAACTGAAAAAATGATAAAAAAACGACAAATAAAATATTACCAAAAAGGAAATACTTCGATATAATGGGGCCCACTTATAATGCCGTTTTGGACGTGTGGCACTTCTTTATCATTCTCGGTATGGCGCCGGCTCTCATTACAATTTTTAGACGGAGAATTTTGGTTTTTGGAGAGAGAAAGAGACTCATTATATTTAGCGGTGATCGAAATGCTGGAATATCGGTGCCTCATTTGCATGGCTTAGAGCGATTTGCAGCCTCTGGTCAGCTCTTCTTGGTTCTGATCAGGAGGTGAAAGATCCTACCAATTTATCTGCATTGTTTCTTTTTAATTCAGTTTTTGAATTTCTCGTCATTTTTTTTTTGTTCAAGTTAATTTTTGTACATAGTTATTAGGTTTGATTCTGTTTTTTAGTTTTTTTTTGTTACTGTTTTTTTTGGAATTTTCAATTGACATTGTTTTGGTTGTTCACCGTAGGATAGATACAATAATTGTACATAAAGTTTTTCAATTTTTGGAAATTCTTAATTACCCATTTTGTTGAATTTTTATAATCTACATTGTTTGGTGATTTTAAAAATGTTGATTATACAGGCTGATAGTTCAATTTGAGGGCTGCCTATTTGAGTTTGAATCTTTCTTTCCCTTCTTGGTTCCAAAACCTGACTTTGTTTGGTTTTAGAAGGGAAAGAAAGAAAAGCAATTAAGGGAAAATCAATCTTTTGTATTTTACGGATTTGCTGAATAGATTTGGAATCTGAATATGAGTGTAGTTTCTGGTGTCATTTCGAGGCAATTATTGCCCGCATGTGGTAGTCTTTGTTTCTTTTGCCCTGGTCTGAGGGCAAGGTCCAGACAGCCAATCAAGAGGTACAAGAAGATCATTTCTGGTATTTTTCCCCGAAATCAGGTTAGCATTCTCTCAGGTTAAGCATCTTTCACTTGTTTCTTGTTGCATTTCTTTATGTTGTGGTAACAAAGTTTATCAATTGCTTGCTTGATTTTGTGTTTGTTGATTAATTTATGCAGCCTAAGAAATCACATGTTATTTAGCTGGTTTTACTATAGTTAATTAGGAAACTTGGGTTCTATAATCCACTAATTCAATTCCAAGAATTTAAATGTGATTTCTTTTGTTTAGTTTTTTAAGCCAGTTGGAATTTGTGTCCTTCGTTGTTTCTTTATCTAATATTGAACTGTTTGGATACTTTTAGCATAATTCAGTTATTCTTTCCAACCACTGGATATTGTGTGTTTTAGCATGATGAACATGTATTTAATCAGCATAACCAACATTAACAGCCAATTTTCATGATCTAATTAGAGATATTCTTATAGTTTTCAGTTAGTAATTTGAACTCACAACATGTAACTTCTACAAGAACTTACAATATGTGAGTGGTAGACTTTTTCTTCCAACTTGGATTGTACATTTGTCAGGTATTAGAAAACAGGAGCGTTAGGCATTTGGAAAATGAATTTAGTTCAATTCCTGCATCTATGATCCTATTTTACATTTTTTTAAATTGAGAGTGAATCCCATGTCAGAGTTCCATTTAATACTCATTATTATTTTCCCTTTTCAACTCAGAATTCCATTCTCGGATAACCTTGTTCTTCTTGTTTGCTGAATCTCCACCCTTTCTACTTTGGGGACTTGTGTATAGAGCGTTGTAAAAAATAGTTCAACATGACCTTTTGACCTTGCTTTCAATCCATTACAATTGAAATTCTCTGGGTGTCTTTTCTTCGTAACATCTCAAATGAAACTATTCAGTAGCAAAAAGTTAGTTGTTAAGCCTGATATGTTTGTGATTCTTCAAAATAGAAGCAAATAATAATGCATTTTTTAATTTTCATTTTGTTCAATGGGGAAGTGATTTCATTTCCAACATTATTTCTTCTGAATGGCAGGAGGATGGCCCTAATGAACGGATGATTGGGAAACTATGTGAATATGCTTCAAAAAATCCTTTGCGCATCCCGAAGGTATCATTATTTTCAATTATTTCACATAAACCTCAAAAACATTTCCATATTTGTGTGAGCATATTATGTGAAAATTGTGCGTGTCCCCACTCTCTCTCTCTCTCTCTCTCTCTCTCACTCGCGCTCACACACACACACACACACACGCATGCACGTGTGCACACTCACACTCATATTTATGTCTATGCTTATTTCATTTGTGCATCTGATCTGACTTAATGAGCGTTGATGGTAGAAATGATAAGTATTAGTTGTAAGTTGTCTATTTATTACAGTTCTTGGATGCCAAATCCATGAAGTCAAATATATATTTTTTTGAGCTTTATTTACTTTGTTTATCAAACTAATTGCAAGATTTTGTGCCTCCTTGATTTGCTCTCCCATATGTAACAAATTTTGCTTTAATTTCTTCGCGTTGTAGGAACATTAAAATTATATCTTTTATGCAGAGTTGTACTTTTAGCTAAATAGACCTCATAGTCTGATAGTGAAATATAAATAACAAACTAAGACATGTGATTTGTTGCCTGGTTAATGAAATCTGTGAATTTGCTGAGCAGATCACAAATTCTCTTGAACAAAGGTGTTACAAGGAACTGAGGAATGAGAACATTCAATCTGCCAAAATTGTGATATGCATTTACAGGAAATTGTTGACCTCTTGTAAGGAGCAAATGTAAGTTCATTCTTCTTCTATTTTTACTCCTTTTGTATTTTATGAAATGTTTTTACTTGCAGCATCTCACTGTTCCATTTTTCAAAATAATTATTAGATCATAAATTCATCTCTTTATGTATTTTCTTTTTTGTTATTTAAATTATTTCTTTGGAGGGCAGGTGGTGAGCCACCAATATTTGTGAAGCTTTCTTGTGTGTTTGGATTAAATGGCTTTAATGGGGTCAAACATATACACCTCTTGTACCCTTTAAATGGGGAAAGCACCTAAAGAGCTATGTAAAAGTGGTGCAATCTTCACACACAAGCCTTTCTGACTTAAACAGTCTTGATGAACTTGCAAGATTCAATAGTTATCAACCTTTGGTGTCCATGTTTCGTAGAATTTCTTCTTAGCCTTTTATAAAAATGAGAATATAATTAACTTTTTTGAACACTGAGCATATTGAGAAAGCAAACTACACTGGAAGCATTTATTTCCGCTTGATTCTAGGCAGATTTGATTTGGTTAAAGTCCAATGGACTTTACTAGTCTAGTTCTTTGATTAGTATTACTTAACATTGTTGAGTTAGCAACTTAGCATGCAAATGGTTGATCTGGGGATTTCATGGTAACACACTTTTTATTAACTATTAACAATTATGGATTATGAAGGTTGGCTAGGTTTTATAATAAGGTCTTGAATACGTCATCTTTGATAATTCTTTTCAAGGTTGGTTATAAGTTATTCCTTGTTTAAACTGCGATAAGATTTTCTAATTAGAATTCAAAGGCTGTCAAGCAAACATGTATGCTCAACAACTAACTAGTGTTGTTTGCTTTCTGCTTATTTCTTCTTGTCTCTAGTTAGATTTAATATGTCAACTATCCATATTGGTCTTTTTTTCATTTTTCTTTTTCTCCTTATTTTTCCCATTTTTCTCTTCCTTCCAATGTATGGCTGCTTTAATGATGGGATCAGGATCATTTCACAGGCCTCTGTTTGCAAGCAGCTTATTGAGCATTATGCATATTCTACTGGATCAAACACGGCAGGGTGAACTGCAACTTTTAGGATGTGATACTCTTTTTGACTTTGTAAATAATCAGGTCAGTGCTGCTGATTCCAATCTTCCTTTATTGTGTTTAGCACACGTAAAAATATGTTAAGCTTCAGCTTTCTCCATGTGGGAAACTTGAAACTCACTTCATCTAAATGAATTTTACAGAAGGATGGAACTTTCATGTTTAATTTAGAAGGCTTTCTTCCTAAACTCTGTCAGTTAGCTCAAGAGGTAGGAGAAGATGATAGAGCAAAAAATCTACGTTCAGCGGGATTGCAAGCCCTTTCTTCAATGGTATTCTTTTCATGCCTTGCTTTTGAAAATATGGAAAAATAGTTCTTTTCTAAATGTATGATATTTAGTTATAACAATCCAATATCTTTCAATTCCAATATGGCATTTTTTGTTTTCTAGAGGCACTTTCTCAGTTCTACTGGAAATTTATCAAGTTCTAATGTTATGAGGGAAATATTTTGTTTGCGTTCTAAGCTTGTTTTTTGGTCAGCTCATTGATGCTATGAAAATGTTTTTATTTTGAATAATCTCCACATGTTTGTCAGAATGTTTATAATAATAGAATTGGCTTTGGTTTTCTTTTTGAACAGTAGTATTGAATGATTTAATACTTTGCATTTTAGAGTCAAATAGGGTTCTTGGACCACTTTTGCTTTGAGGATAATATCACTGATGTATGAGTTCATGCTGAAGTTAAAGTGTGGCAAATTGAGAAATTTCACAAATTTCTCACCTATTAATTCTTTTAGAGCCTTGCCTATACGTAACAGTTATCTTCATTTAGATATTATTAGAATATCAATGTTGTAATTTTATAAATATTTGAAAGGGAGCTGGGAATCTGTTGTCACTGTTGTTTAACAAGTGGTTATAGGTTTCAAGAATCAAGGATGTGTTAGTGTCACAATCAGATGTAATCTCTCTTTATATTGAAGCCTTGTGAGACAAATACAGGAAGCTGCTACTGCATTTTTGTGTCAAAAACTAATTACTGCAACTCCATCTATGTGCCCTTATTCCTTAAGTATGATGAGACACTGTGCAAGTAATTGGCTCAGAAACCTTTTCATTACCAGATAAATGATTTTTGCGACAGTCTAACCTTGGAAACCTGGGTCTTCCACTTGTGTGGTTGCTTCATTTTGTTTTATAAAATAGGTGGGGTTCTGTTCCTGGCACTGAGGAATATCATAGAGGTCATGCTAGGATTCTAGTTGCAATATAAGGTATGGGACTTCTCTTGGATCCCACATTGGAAGTATGAGATTTCAATGTTGGGTTTATATGGGCTCTCAAAACTCAAATGACTAGCTTTTGGGATATGATTCTTCAAGGTCAGAAATTGGTAACAGAGCCAACCACCTCCTCCCAGTTGCAATCGAGCAGTATTGGTGGTGATGCCAGAATTGCAGTGTTTGCTCGGGGGCTAGGTGGTTGCAAAGTGTGGTGGGATATTAAGATCCTAGTTGCAAGACAAAGTATGGAACTTGTCTTGGATTCTTTTGGAAGTATGGGATTTTGAATTAAGGGTTTATGGGAACTTGGGCTCGCCAACCTTAATGGCTAGCTTTTGAGATATGGTTCTCCAAGATTGGTTTTTTGAGCTATGGTTCTCCAAGTTCAAAACAGACCATAGCTTGGTCTGGTTGTTAAGGAGAACCATACATGCCAAGCATCAGAGGTCTTAAACATAGTGTTGTTCAGTCCAAGTCGCCATAGTGCCAGGCTTAGCATGTATATATGTGTGTTTGGAGAGTGTAGACTGTAAAACTTACAAAAATGAATTTCCTATGGTACATAAACCGCTATTTGTCATTTTGGGTTTATAGTATGTTATGAATTTATTGCATTCAAGTTTCACTTTATTATTTTTTCAGCTCCTTGTCAATGACTGCATATACCTTGTGAACCTGTTGGAATGATAACAAAAGCAATGTAGTTTTGGTTCAAATATTTTTTCTTTTACACCATAATATATACTTTTTCAATCTTTTGAATGTTGAATGGATCATTTTCTTGTTCTGCAGATTTGGTTTATGGGTGAACACTCTCATATTTCAGTGGAGTTTGACAATGTAAGCGATTATGATTTACTAAATGGCAGTTTCCCACCTGTTGATTTACTTTGGTAATTCCATCTTTGTTGGCAGCTCATTCACATAATGACTCTACGTTTAATACTTATAATTAAGCTTTTGATTTTATTATTTCCATAAAGTGAAAAAATATATGTCGAATAATCTAGCATGTTCTTAATAAGTACTTCAGACATTGACGGTGTTAATTTGTTGTACCTAATTTTATTATTTTTTTTTTGGTACTTTGCATATTTAGCTAAATCTATTTTAAATTATAAATTTGCATCATTTGCTTATTTGTTAAGAAAACTGCAACTAATGCCAATATATTAGAGTTTGCTTTGTGATAGTGGAAAAATATAAATGCTTCTTTCCTGAGTATGGCAAATATTTTTTTCAAGTGATGACATCTAAGTTTAGCTTCTGTGCTAATTCAACCTTCATTGTTAATCAAACTAGTTATAAATGTAAATATTAAACGATTGTTGCATTTTTGCATAAGGAGGAGAACTCAAAGATCACTTAAAGGCACTATGAATGCTTTATCATCTTGTAAAGAAAAGGAAGAGAAAAGAAGAAAGCAATTGAGTTTTCTTGAGCCTTCTCAGATCCCTGCATTTAGCATAACAATGGTGTTTGAAAAGGGGAACTGAAAAAATAGTGGGCCAAAGAGTCAAGTTGCTTTATCTTTTATATTTTCTTTAACTTGACATGTAAAACAATGGTCCGAAGAAGACATTTGGCTTTGTCAATTGCACTGAGCTGACATTTTGAAGCAAACAAATCCAATTGCATGCTTTATTGGATTTCAGTTTTCTCCTTTCATACTTGCATGGAATATATTATGCCACCCTTTTTTTTGGGGGGTTGGGGTTGGGGTACAAGGATAGAAGTTCTTTAATATATAACTGATATAAATTTCATGTTGTTAAACAGATTGTTTCAGTCGTCCTGGAAAATTATGAAGGTTCCGTGAAAAACTCCGTGAACCTTGACGGTGACAAACAAGATCCTCCAGATAGGTGGGTGCAAGAAGTGCTAAAAAATGAAGGTCATGCGATTCATGCCAATCCTCAACCAGATTCCATGACAAGGGTTCCTTCTTGGAGGACGATTGTAAATGAAAAAGGAGAAGTAAATGTGACAGCGTAATCTCTTGGCACAGGATTCTCTAAATAAATGTTTAATTTGAGTTGTTTCTTTTCATATATTGATCATTCTTTTATTTTGACAGGGAAGATGCACGGTCTCCCAGCTTTTGGTCCAGGGTCTGCTTGCATAACATGGCCCAGCTAGGGAAGGAGGCCACAAACATTCGCCGTGTATTGGAATCTTTTTTCCGTTACTTTGACTTTACAAATTTATGGTCTCTTGATTATGGTGTTGCCTACCCAGTTTTAAAGGATATGCAGTTGCTAATGGAAAATTCTGGTACTTATAGAGGCTACAAACTTTTTATTCACATTTTTGAGTTTTTCTTAAATGTATTTTAAATCTACAGGATGACATTTCTGCAATCTTTTGTTTCATTAATCATAGGACAATGTTGACTGATCCCGCCTTTCCCATTTTCTTTTTTATGTTGTAAGGGCAAAAAACACATGTTCTGTTGTCCACATTGATTAAGCATCTTGATCACAAAAATGTCCTTAAACAACCCAACATGCAGCTTGAGATTGTTGAGGTTACTACCTCTCTTGCTCGGGATGCAAAGGTAGAGTCGTCCATGGCAATAATTGGTGCAGTGAGTGATGTTATGAGACATTTGAGGAAAAGCATACAATGCTCTCTTGATGGTGCAAATATGAGTGATGACATAAAAATTTGGAACAAAAAGTTTGGAGAAGCATTGGACAAATGCCTTGTGGAATTATCATATAAGGTATGTGTACTCATCTCCAATAGTATTTTGAGCAATTTTATACCTAAAATTTCATTTTTATGAACTTTGATCTGAAACACTGGTTGTCATACTTCCTTAGGTTTTGAAGTTTATTATTTTCATTATCTCAATTCCTATGTAGTACGAAATGTTTTATTGGTGTGACTACTTAAAACAACGAGATAATAACTGGATTCTACTGGTAAACAGGTTGGAGATGCAGGCCCAATTCTTGATGTTATGGCTGTGATGTTGGAAAATATCTCTACTGATACGGTTTTAGGCAGAACGACAATTTCAGCTGTTTATCGCACTGCTCAAATTGTAGCTCAAATACCAAATTTGTCCTATCAAAACAAGGTAAATTACAAGTTATAACATAGATTTTTTTAAGCTATTTAAAGTTACCTATTGTTGTTTCTGTTGCTTATTTTAGTACATCCTTCTCTTTTCCAGGCATTCCCTGAGACTTTATTTCATCAGTTGCTCCCAGCTTTGATTCACCCTGACCATGAAATACGACTTGGGGCTCACCGCATCTTTTCTGTTGTTCTAGTTCCATCTTCAGTTGCCCCTTGTCAATCCTTAACCATACCTAAATTAAAGAAAGGCTTAGAACTTCGGACTCTTTCAAGAACCGTCTCAGTCTTTTCTTCCTCAGCTGCCCTGTTTGAGAAGATAAGGAAGGAGAATACTTACTTTAAGGAGAAGGGCTGTCAAGACCATGAAGAAGCTG
Source organism: Jatropha podagrica (assembly GCA_947857235.1). Classification (NCBI taxonomy): domain Eukaryota; kingdom Viridiplantae; phylum Streptophyta; class Magnoliopsida; order Malpighiales; family Euphorbiaceae; genus Jatropha; species Jatropha podagrica. The sequence continues at coordinate 26,580 of CANUEP010281468.1, read as the reverse complement.
TTCTTGAGAGTGAACAAATGAGGAATGGGATGCTTGATACTTTGAAATTCTCAAAAAGTCGCGTCTACAGTATGAAAAATCCTCCTACACCTATAACTCCAGATGAAAATTCTGTGGGTGATTCTGACAAGGAAGCAGTAAGTTATGATTGCTAACCTATCATATCGTCATGGTTACTTGTTTACTTATCTCGCAGACTATCTACTCTCAATTCAAACTCTATAGTGGCACCTACTTTAATTTCAGTTAGATATGGTCATAATTACGCTTGCTACTTAGCCATTTTGTTTTATCCGCTTGCTATATTATCTAAAATGATCCCATAGAGACCTGGAAAGTGATTTTTGGGTTATATATGATTGTAAGGTGTTTCTTCGGTTTCATCTATGCATTCAAAGGCCTTTTTTTTAAACAAAAAAAATAAGCCCAGAAAAATTCTTCCTCGAAAAGTGCAATATTTTCATTCATCTATGGAACCAGTATCAATCAATGTGCTAAAATTGCATTTGCACTGCCCTGAACTTAGTGCCAGCAAATAAGCTGAGCCAATAGTAAATTCATCGAAGCTGTTCAACTGACAAAAACTTTCGTGAACTCTTTGCTTAATGCTATGAACCAAGTGTAAGCTTACTTTTATAACTCATTTATTTCTTGAGGCATGTATGAATTTGGTGAACTTAAGGTCAGGAATTGGCTCATTTATAGACTCATGAGTAAGGTCACGCATGGACTAAATAATGATGTTAGTACGATTTAGAATCTCATATTATTTTATCTATAATATGCATAAACATGTTTACTGAGAATCATTGTAAACAAAGTTTGTAAAATTACATTGAATTCCACATTACTTATGGTTGCTAAAGTTATACAATCTATAATGAATGAAAATATTTTATAGCACGAGCATTGTTAAACCTGTTGAAAATTCTTAAATAAATTTTTGTGATTCCGTTACAGCTTTTTGATTCAGAATCGTTACAGAGTATCCATAGGGTGAACAGTGCATGCAGCATCTCATATTCGTGGGCTATTGGGAGGGCTGATGTATGCAGCTTTCCCCTACTTTTGCAAATAGGCTATTTTTGTGGCTTGAACCCATGACCTCTAGGTTGTGAGTGGAGCAACTTTACTGTTACACCAAAGCCACCCTCTATTTATATTATATACCATCTATATTACATGTTGAGAAAGAGAGAAGAAGAAAAGTTTGAAACAAGCAATTGGCTTGATGATTTTCTCATATATGGTTTAGGGTATATATAGTAAAGAAAATAGTTCTAGAAAAGGAAAATAATCTCCTAAGTATCTCCTAACTATGGGTGAGTATCATCCTAATATATGCACAATATATTCCAATAATTACAAGATTCTAACACATGTAAATGCTTTTAGTAAGGATGTAAGTAACTAAACCATTTATAAGAGATCCAAGGTATCATAAAATTTTTTTTCTGAACTTAATTTATAACCTGTTTAATAGCCTGTTTGATAAAGAGCTAAATGTAAAAAAAAGGCTCCAATGTATTTGACTCATTCAACAAACAAGCCAAATCTGAATTAGACTGGCTTATTTCCGCTCATTTAGTATGAGGAAGCTTGAGTTTAAATTTAAAGCTCATTTCATTTCCAAGCAGAGCTTGAATATGCCAAAAGTCAGCTTAGCCTAGCTCATATGTAACATTTGGGCTTCAATTTCATGTGCATATTACAAGTACTTTTTTCTGCAGTACCTTATCCTTATTTAGCGTGATTTTCTATCGAGTGCTTCAAATGATTAATCTGCAACTGGTTGTCAGAATATATGCCTAATATCATCAATCATTAATTGAATCTTTTGTCTGTTGAACCTCAGGCACAGGAATCTGCTTCTTTACGGCTGAACAGCCGTCAGATTAGTCTCATGCTGACATCAATTTTTGCACAGTCCGTTTCTCCTTCAAATACACCCGAAAACTATGAAGCAATTGCTCATACATACAGCCTGGTTTTGCTGTTCTCTCGAGCAAAGGTAATTGACTGATTGATATTACAGGATAGTATTCTTTTGAATGATGCTTTTGACTATGGCCTTCCAAAGAATAATTAAAAAAATATGTTAATGTATTCTATTCTATTGCAGTTCCATCTGTACTCTGTCTGTCAATAAGTTCATTATCTCTTCAGTATCTATATGAAAATTCTGTATGAAAATTTTTATTTTGGTTCACCAAGTGTTTTGTTAGCCGAGATTTCTTTTTCTTGTCATTGGTTCTTAAAAGCCATAAATATGCTTTATTTTCAATGGTTGCTGCATGGTGCATCACTATCTTTTTTTGCTACTACATATGGAATTTAAATTAAAAGATGTTGATATCATCAATAAGCTTTAATCTTCGAGAGTTTTTCGGTGAGAAATGATGCAAAATTCATGTCTTCTGATGATGAATATTTATTGTTGATAATGCACGCCCTTGCCCATAAGTTTAAGTTGCATAATCCAACCTCATCTTCTTTTTGTCCTCGTTTTGGATTGCTTGTATTTTCATTTTATTATTTCTTTTGTCACAGAATTCTAGTCATGAGTCTTTAATACGAAGCTTTCAGCTTGCATTTTCCTTGAGAAACATTGGTGTTAATGCAGCAGGTAAGATCCTATTCTAATTTCGTTCCCATAGATTTTTTATCTGCAAATTTTGTATCAAAACTAGTATATGGCTTACAATTGGCATTAAGTTTCCTCCATTACAGAAACCATTTCCTTACATAAAAATTTAACATGTCTGTTGTACTTGATAATGCATTATTAATTGTCTGTGTGGATGAGATATCGTAGAACTTAAGGTGTTTGTGATATGAACACATTCTTGCATGCTCTTTTCCCTTCTGATATGCTGCTAAAATAAAGCTTGTTTATTGTATATATTAGACTTATTCATCTCATATAATGCATTTTCTTCTCTAAATTGATTCGTATGGGATCATGCAACTTCTCAACCACTTCTAATCTAATTCAAAGATTAATGGTTTAGTGCCAAGAACAGCCCCTACCCACTTCTCCAAAGGATTGATTCCCTATGAAAGAAAATTGTCACCTTTTGTTTTATCTCAAACAAGTTGATAGCTTTACAGGTTTTCCTCATGTATATTATAATTGTTACTTAATATCTGAAAGTCTTGATAGCTTGCAAGGCTTTTACAAATGGCACCTTTTCTGATGAGATTTCCTGAAAATTGATGGCCACTCATAAGTCTTATATTTTTGAAATTTATAAAAAATATTCTCAGAATAAGTTTGCACTCATCTAATTGTAATAGATCTTCCATGAGTTTAATGAACTCTTTTTCATTGACTTTGGGACAGCCTTTGATGCACAAGCATACAAATATATATATATATATATATACTGCTTGATTCACATATTCTCATTTATAGTCCTTCTATTGGCATGGTAAAGAGGAAGGAATTAACGATTTAAATTTGTTGTCTGAGATTTAACTCATAACGAACTTTTTCTATTTTTACAGTGCCACTCCCACCATCACGTCTTAGATCACTCTTTACCTTGGCAACCTCAATGATCCTCTTTTCATCGAAAGCGTATAATATTGTTCCACTTGTTCAGCGTGCCAAGATGGTGCTTACAGAAAAAATGGTGTGTGAATCGTTGCTTATGAAGTTGCATTCACATGGGTGTACAACTTAATATTGAAACTCTATAAGCAGCTGCTTTGAAATTCCTATGTCCACCAAGGGCCATTTTTTTGAGAAAAATTCTTTCTCATCTTTCGTGTGCCTTATGGTAGATAAACTAAATAGTTTAACTTACCATGGATTTATACTTGGACCAGGTTGACCCATTTTTGCAATTGGTTGAGGATAGGAAGTTAAAGTCGGTTAATGCTGAAGCCAACCACCCCACAAATCGTTATGGATCTAAGGAGGATGATGATTCTGCTCTGAAATTTCTTTCGGCGATGGATGTCATGGGGGACCAAAGCAAGGAATCCTTTGCTGCTGAGATTGTTAAGAGCTTGGAAAATTTGTCGAATGTAAAAGCTTTGATTTGAATTCTTTTATTATTGTAGTTTCATTTTAAATAATTTTTACCTGTCATGTTTCACATGTACATCTTGGCAGTGATAAATAGTAACTTCCAATGCAGACTGAAATGTCCAGTGTCTATAAGGAGCTGCTTAATGAATTCTCACCTGATGAAGTACATCCATTGGGAGGTCAGTTTATGGATATTCTAGATCAGGTAATTCAAAAGGAAAATTTGTTACTGTGGCGACTGTCTTCCATTATTTCCCCTTTTATTCAGTTTGATACTTGTGACTGATGTCATTCTGTTGTTATTATGCAGCAGCGTGCTTCAGTGGTAACCATTGATGACGACATTTTTCTAGATTCCTCAGACGCTTTAGCCAAAACTAATAAGGCAATGGTCTTCCAAGCCCCCAAACTTTTGAGTGTCAATCAGCTTATTGAATCGGTATGTCCCAGCCATATTATGTTCCTGACAAACAGGGGAGCTTCGGTTATTGTTGGTCTTATATGAAAAGTTCATATTGAAGTTATTTTCCCATTCTGAAGTTATTGATGGCATTGAGGTGCTGCCTACTGTGGTCCTATAACCTTATTACACCTGTGTTTGGTTGCTTGGTGAAAATAGATCGATGAAAACTATAGTCACTGATACAAGCGTTACTTATTCAGGTCTTGGACTCTGCACATCAAGTTGGAAGAGTCTCTGTAACTGCACCTGATGCAAGTTATAGGGAAATGGTTAATCACTGTGAGACGCTTCTAATTGCAAAGCAAAGGATGTCCAATGTGATGGGTGCCCAAATAAAACAGGAGAGCTTGGTTAACGCTCAGCAGAATTGTGGCGTGGAGGCAAAAAAGGTTATTTCTTGTTCTAATGCTGTTGTGTTATCTGATATGCCTTTTTCTCACTGCAGCAAATTTCAACATTGTCATACTTGTAAATGTGCATGTTTGACTTGCATATAGATTTATTTATCGCGTAGGCATGTTTGGTTTCTCTGAATGTCTAAATCCAAAAATTCTATTCGAAATTTATTTTTTAAATAACTAAATGGAATTTCTTGGTTAAATTTATATTGAAATTAAAAATATATATCATTTCAATATAAATTAAAGTTGTTCAAATATAAAATACAAAAACGAATTTGAATTCCTTCTGAAACAAAAAAAAAAAAAAAAAAGGAATTCTATTCCGAGACTTGCATTCTGTTCACAATTTTAGACCAAACATGACCTGATACGTTGTCGTGCATGTTCATGCAATACCTTAGCATAACATAGCTTATCTTAAATGCAGGCTGGCAATTCTTTCCATAATCTAAACATAAGTACAATCCCACCAAGCTCGTTATCTATTGGGAATCTTCCAATGCTATGTGCAACAGAATACCAAAATCATCCCAACTTCTTCAGGTTACCACCCTCATGCCCATATGATAACTTCCTAAAAGCTGCTGGTTGTTGATCCTAATGAAGCATGAGAATGAACTTCTTCCTCAGCTAGACAAGAAGACTGCCATTGGCCTCACAGTTCAAAGAACAAACAGAAACTATTCTTAAAACCCAACAGGTTCCTGCAGCACTGCAGCGTCAGAAATGCGAGCAAGATTGGTTGATCTTGTTAAGTTTCCTATGAAATTCTTTAATTCTTTAACCTTCCTTGTTTGTCTCTGTAAGATTTTGTGCAGTGACTTGCAATTTGCTTCTTCAATCACTTGGAGGTTGAGCCTACAATCAAGGATTCAATCTTCTTAGTATGTAAACTTCAGACTTGTAATCTTATACATATAATATATTTATTTTGAGGGATGTAAGTTTAACAGGATCAATGTTTTTTTTTTTTCTTTGTTTTACTGCTAGGTGACATAATGGATATGTCAAGATTTTAAAAAGTTCATGAGGAAGCAAAATAGATTTTTGCTGTTGTTCCCAATGCCTTCATGGACCAAATATTATTAATTCATTATGTTATTTCCCTCTTTATTTCTAATTTTCGATTTTTTGGGAGTATTATATTGTTTTTCCCTTTTTCACCTTCATGAAAACAATTTAAACTTAATGGAAATGTTCAACAAAAAATGGATTTAAAATGCATATGGGTCCAGTGGTTCATATTTGAGAATTTCAATTCATAATATTTGGGTTTAAATTTTATTTTATTTTAATTAAATTAGAATTTAAACATTTATTGAATATTTTAAATTATAAGTAGTAAATTGTAAAGAAATGTATTTCAAAATTATGTTTGATAAATTATAACAAAAACGTAGTATAATTAAATATATATTTTTAATATAGTATTCAATGGCTTTCATTATTATAAATATTTTAGTTCTTTACAATAATCCGCCCAGTTAAAAGAAAATTGCACTTTAAAAAAAAAAAGTAAAAAAAAAATTAAAGAAAAACATTAGCAGCTAAATTTATTTAAAATAGATGAATTTAAATTAGTTTTTTATTTTTAAATAAAGAAACAAAGAAAAAAGAATGAAAAGGAAATAATGCAGGAGAACCACGTCAGAGCAACGTGAAATCGTATGCTTATTTTCGTTAAACGCCACCGTTTTGCTTTGCGCAATCGCCTTCGACTCCAAAATTCTCTCGTTTCGGTTTGACGCGGAGAAAGTAAAATAAAATCTCGGCCTTCTCCCCAGAAGTTTCAATACACATATCACAAAGAGACGTCTCTCGCCGTCAGTCGCCTCAGTAGATCGCAAACTCCATCGCTTTCGGTGAGTCTCTCTTCTCTCTCTCTGAGGGTTTCAATTCGCAGATTCCATAACTTGAAGAAAATTAGGGTGTTTTTTTTGTTTAATTGTTCTTTTCTTACGGTTATGACTGTTCATATTTTTTATTTGCCTTTTGAATCTGTTGCTTTGATTGAGGGACGTATAGCAGTAGATGATGAGAATATTATGATAGACGAAAAATCTAAATCTGGCAAATAGTATAGAAAGGAAATTTAGATTTTTGGTTTTCTAACAAATCTTTGCTCAAAGTGTTTTACTGCTTGGGTTTGAGGGATTACTTCAGGTATATGGTGACTTTTAATTTCTGGGAATTATAAATCTGTGATTTTTATGGTTCAATTTTTTTTTTTTGTTTGAGCTTGAAGATTAATGCCTGGCGTGTTTGTGGTTTTTTTTTTTTTTTTTCTTTTTTGTGTGCGCTATTGTTGTGTGGGCATTTTTAGACTGATATAAAACAAAATAGTAGGTTTCTACTCACTGGCTTGTCTTTGTACTGGTTTTTTGAAGCAAGCAGTTGCTTTTAATTTTGGGACTACGATTTCAAAAAATTTTAGCTGATGGATGCTGTCGTGCCTTCGCAGTGTACCCTTTTCCTTATGCATTTCCTTTTCCTTTTTTTCCCCACTACTTTGTCCGATTTGAATTGAAAACCTTACCATGTTCGGCTTATATCTTAGTTGACATAAGGCCTGAGGATCTAAGAATTGATTGTTTCAAAATATAAACTGACATTAATGGATTGCATGTTCTATAAAACTTTGAAGGTTTTATGCTTCATGGTATTGTGAGCTATTGGTATGCGAAGAAAGTTGCACATGAGACTGGAATTCCTTTCAATTTAGAAGTTTATTATTTAATTTGAAGTATTCAATTTGGTATATTAGCTCCTCACCCCACTCAGAAGGATGAAAACGCCAGACAACCTTATAGGTATCACAAGCCTTTATTGCTGGAGTGTCTCTTTGCTTTGATGAATGCTTTTCCACATGAAGTTGTATTTTTCAATAACTAAATAGGAATATGACTCAAATGAGGTACAGAGAATGTATAGTTTACAGAAGGAAGTTTACTAAATCAAATTCATTAAATATGAAAGCTTGCAATAACTGAAGGAAATAGTAAAAAACAATTGTTTGTGCCTCTGGGATCATGAGTGTAGTTCCATATGATTGTCACTATTATTTGCCAACTTTTTTGAACTTTTTGCATTGTTTATTGCAATTACATTTATTTGATATTCATTTAAGATTTTTTCATGAGGTCTTCAATGTAATGTATCAACCATTCGTACATGCAGAAAAAGCTGGTTGTAATGCTTCTTGCAAAAGCCACATTTTTAAGATATCCGTAATGTTTATTCAGTTATTCTGATAGTAATGTATGTTATGCCTCTCTGGGAATGTCTAGCGACGCGTCTTGATCCCTTGCATAATCCAGCAGTAGTAATTCTGTCCTCTAATAGGTGAGAAGTCCTTGAATTGGGGCAAAGGTCGCATGATCTAGATACCTAGATTCTAGGTTGATTTTATGACATAAACTAGAACTACCTTATGTATGGCTTGTGGTTTTTAACGTCCTTTGTAAAAAGCATTAATGCTTCTCTTTCTTGTATTGATTTCTTTCCTTTGCAGTTTAAGCATGGCCAAGTATATTATCGCTTCTGTAGCTGGATCATTTGCAATTGCATACGTATGTGATCAACTTATTGCTGACAAGAAGATATTTGGAGGTAGTTTTTTTGTCAAATTGGGTATCCGTTTCATGTCTGTTTAATTATTATTTTTTAAAAGTTTTATCTTTTTTTTTTTTTTTTCTTTTGAACTCAGGCATTACCCCTAAAACAGTTTCAGACAAGGAATGGTGGGAAGAAACTGACAAGAAGTTCCAGGCATGGCCTCGCACTGCCGGACCACCGGTGGTGATGAACCCAATCAGTCGCCAGAACTTCATCGTGAAGCCCCGTGAATCTTGAATCCAATTTTAGCTTTTATGATCTGTTGCTTGTTCTTTGCTATCTTTGCTGGCAATGTTTTCTATTGTTTTAGTACTTCAACATAGCGACAATAGCTGATACGGCCTTTGTTTGATTTGTATTTTGCATGCTCTTCCTGAAAAAGGGTTTTGTTGACAAATGCTCCATATTCACTAAATCAAAATAAATATAGTAAAGGATTCAACGCTGTTTTGGCTTGTTTTCCGTTTATGATTGTCTGCCATTGCTGTTATTAAGACGACTGAGTCAACTGATCAAATGGACTGCCGCAGCTTTTATATACTCAATGCCCGGTAGTCTTGTCCGATATTTAGTGATGGCCAGCATTCTTTCTTACCTCTAAGGGCCGTACTCGTGAATATTATTATTTTATCGATCAAAAGATATCTAAGTTCTTAATTTTGACATTGTTTCATATTTAAAGATTTTGATATTTTTTTACTCTTTCCATTCATAAATAAATGTTATATTTGCAAAAGTATTACGTTCACAAATGTTTTAGAAATAATAAATTTTTTTTTCTTCATCGCTGTAATGTTTTAAAGTCTCTCTTTATTGTAAATAAAGGTAATATTATTAATCTACTTAGTAATATATTATAAATTAGACAAATTGAATGACTTTTTTATATTTTATTCTTTTATTTTCATTAGAAGTGAAATTTCAATCTATTAAAAAAAAGGGGTGTAAGTAGTAAAGTGTAGTTTGGTTAGTATTTTCACCCATGTAAAGAGTAGTGAAATTTCGAATTCAAGTCCTCTTGGCCGTAAGAGTTTTCATCAATTTGATGAGTTAAGTAAATGACTATTTTTATCGCATTTCGGCCCGTTGAGCCTCTCAATGAATTGAAAAAAAAAAGGTATAACTTATTCCCACAATATTAATAATACGTTAGAATTTAGAATGAGTGTGACAATGGGAGAAAAAAGGTATAACTTTCTCATATAACAGTAATAATATGTTTAGTTGCACCATTTTTACACATCGAAGACTTTACTTATTCACAAATAAAAGAATATACTTTTGAAGTTACAATATTAAAATTGAGGACTTGAAATCATTTTGTAACAAGTGGAGAATATTATATAATAATGAACATTAGTTACTGTACCTGCCCTACTCATCAAAGGAATGAGTATCTTTTGATCATTGAATTCCACAAAGAAAAGAATATGTACTTTAACTCACAGCATTATAATTTGATTTCTTGGTGAAACTGTCATGTTATAAAATGGGATGTTCATTAATTCTCATTTTGAGTTGATTCATTCATACCCATCTCATCAGAAACCAAAGCTCACTTTCTTATTTTTCAAAAAAAGAAAAAAAAAATCATGTCTATAGAATCATTTGTTTTCAATGTTGCAGAAAAAGTATTGGAAAAGGTAGCTTCTACTGCCTACAACGAGATTTGTTTTGCATGGGGTTTAGAAGGGGAACTGAAAAAGCTTGAGGGTATTTTGTCAACTGTAAAAGCTGTGCTGTTAGATGCAGAGGAGAAGCAGACGACAAATCGCGAGCTGCGCGTTTGGTTGGCTAAGCTTAAAGAAGCTCTTTATGATGCTGAGGATGTTCTTGATGAATTTGAATGTGAGACTAAGAGAAGACAAGTGCTTAAACTATACGGAACCACCACCAAAAAGGTATGCCTCTTAAATAACCTTCGTTCCTATTGTACGTGACTTTGTTTGGATAGATCCATCCCATAGTAAATCTATTTCATTTGCTTTTATTATTATTAATTGGAGATAAAAATTGAATCAGATAATATTATAGATTTGACTGACATATATATCAACAAACAATCTCGTTTTATTCAACGATCTCTTTTTATTTCTCCCATCAAATTAATAAAAATTTTCTCAACTCAGGAGTTAAATAAAATAATGTATCTCACTTGAGTTTTAAGCATTAAGGCCACAATGACTATGAAATTTGATAAATTAATTAATGCATGTGCTTTGTTATAAACTCCTATATGATATGAGTATAAATATGGTACGGTATCTTTTTGGATTTTTCAGGTGGGTCGCTTCTTTTCATCCTCTAATCCATTATCATTTCGCTTTAAAATGGGTCATAAAATAAAACAAGTAAGAGAGAGACTAGATGAGATTGCAAGTCATAGAACTAAATTTCACCTCAATGAACAAAATGAAAGCAGAGAGTTTGTGCATAGGACAAGGGAGATGACCCACTCCTATGTGCAAGCTTCTGAAATCATTGGAAGAGACGAAGATAAAGAAAAAATCATCAAACTTTTGATGAACCCTCGGGACAATAGGAAACTATCTGTCATTCCTATTGTTGGAATGGGAGGACTAGGGAAAACTGCACTTGCTAAATTGGTTTATAATGATGAAAGAGTAAATACATGTTTTCAACTCAAGATATGGATATGTGTGTCAGAGGATTTTGATACAAAAATGTTAGTTGAAAAAATTATTCAATCAGCAACTGGTAGTTTAGAAAACATAAGCAATTTGGAAATGGATCCATTGCAAAGAAAGTTGCAAGAAACCATTGGTGACAGGAAATATTTACTTGTCTTAGACGATGTGTGGAATGATGATCCTATGAAATGGAATCAATTGAGAGAGTTGTTGCTTATGGGTGGCAATGGAAGTAAAATTTTGGTAACTACTCGTAGTGATCTAGTGGCCTCTATTGTTGGCACCATCCCTGCTTATGAATTATGTGGTCTTCCTCATGATAAGTGTATGGCTTTGTTTGTTAAATTTGCATTTAAAGAAGGCCAAAAGAAACATTATCCAAACTTGTTAAAAATTGGGGATGAAATTGTTAAAAAATGCAGAGGGGTTCCCTTAGCTGTGAAGTCACTAGCCTCCCTCCTTTTTCTGAGAACTGATGAAGATTACTGGAAATTTGTTAGAGACAATGAGTTGTGGAAATTAGAGCAGAAGGAAAATGAAATTTTGCCTGCTTTAAGATTAAGTTATGAGCAATTGCCATCTCACTTGAAAAGCTGCTTTGCTTATTGTTCATTTTTTCCAAAGGACCATCAATTTGAAAATTTTGTACTAGTTCAATTTTGGATGGCCTATGGACTTATTCAACCATCAAATGAGAATGAAGAGCTGGAAGATATTGGCTTTCGTTATATTCAAGAGTTAGCATCTAGATCTTTTTTCCAAGACTTCGACAATGAATTTGGTGGTATACTTGTTTTTTTTAAAATGCATGATCTAATGCATGATCTCGCATTATCATTGATGCAAAATGAATGCGCAGTCATAACATCTAGCACCAAACCCTTCTCTAAGAACGTTCGACATTTGTTATTTTCCAATGACAATTCATTTTCCAATGATCTTCCTACCATCTTACAGACGGATCATGTGCGAACAATTCATTTTTTGAATAAGGAAAAAGCCGTCGACAACAAATCAATCTTAAACCCAAATGTGTTTACATTTCGATTTCTGCAAACATTGGATTTAAGTAATTCAAATTGGGAGGTACAGACGGAAAAGATTGGTAATTTAAAGCATTTGAGGTTTCTCCATTTACATGGAAATGCTAAAGGTATAAAAGTCCTTAATTCTATTTGCAAGTTACAAAATCTACAAACTTTGATGCTTTGCCAAGGAATAGAGGAGTTACCCACTGATATAAGGTACTTGATTAGCCTTAGGTTTCTACTAATAACAACAGAAGAGAAACGATTGTCAGATAATGGAATAGGGTGCTTGAAATCTCTTCGATTTTTGCTCATTGGTCATTGTGCAAATTTAGAATTCTTGTTCGAAGATATGCAAGGTCTTAGTCAACTTCGCTACCTACTTATCAACGAATGTAACAGCCTAATCTCTTTGCCGCAAGGTATGAAATACCTAGTTGCATTGAAGACTCTTTGCATTTCAGATTGTAGAAACCTTGATTTGAAAATAGAGGAGGGAAAAAGTAACGGCGAAGGGTTGAGACTTGAGAAATTGATACTTTCAGAGTTGCCAAAATTGGCGAATATTCCAGATTGGCTTCTTCAAGGATCCAAGTACACTCTACAACTCTTACATCTTGAAGACTGTGATAATCTCAAAGAATTGCCTACTTGTCTGCAAAGTATAGTGTCTCTTCAAGAACTAAGAATTGAAGATTGTGGCGAACTGGGAGAAAGATGTGAACCTAAAGAGGGTCAAGATTGGTCCAAGATTGCACATATCCCCAAAGTTATTATTGATGGAGACGACATTCAATCAACTTCATCATCATCATCCAACGATGATGGTGATTAGGTACAAGTTATATTATCTCTCCTTCCTTATCTTGTTATTATCTGTATTGATTAGGTACAACTTTCAAATTCTCAGTTGCTTTTCAACTTCCATTGCAGCTATCATATTCATGTGGAGACTCAACTGAACTGCAGAAAGTTCTAATGTTATTTACATTACTAAATAATTTTCACTGCGTAGATTAATTTATTTTGTAATAATTCCAACTCCTTATATTGTTAATGTAAATAATGTCTGGAAACATCTTTCTATTGTAATAATTCCAACTGGGTGGTTAATCTATTCAATTGTAGCTCAATTGTCAAGTCGTTTTGACGACTAACTCAATTTTAAAACGTTGCTTTTCAATGATATTAGAAAATTCATATTTCACTTACTAGCTAGAGGTTCTCAACTATTTGAATCGATTTCATTTTATACTGTAATTAAAAGAAAGTGAGTACAGAATAATCATAATTGGCAGGTGGAACTAAAGCTTTTTTCTTTCTTTTTTTTTTTTTGTTAGCCTCACCTTTTTGCTAACTAAAACTTTATTACTATTTCCATATTAAAATATTTTTTTATATAAAATATAAATTATTTTTAAATATTTTAAAAAGTAATGAATTATTTTTTTTAATTTTAATTTTATTTATATTAGATAAAATAACTATCTACATAAATTATATTTAGTTTTGAGATAAAAGATAAATCGATAAAATTATTATTGATTTTGTATAATTTAAAAGAATTAATTATTTTTTAATTTTTATGCAAAAATCTTAACTGATTTATATATTTTTTAAATTATAACTAATCAACCCTGTAATAATTTATTTCATTTCATTTTTCATTAGAGTAATGAAAAGAAAAATATGCCAAATTCGTACATATTGATGATAGTTGGCGATGGCTAATTTAGCCTTATCTTTTCACCAAGAATACGATTCTTACACCTGTGTAAGAAGTTTTTAAGACTCTTTCATATTTGAAAGTTTTTACTGTTAGTTGTTTGAGTAAATTTTCATAAAACACTAAAAGCGAAAAGTTATATTAGTTGACTTTTTATAAAACACTAATTTTTCATGAAAATCTGAAAAGTTAAATATTACATAAATTAGCTTTTTATAAAATATTATATTAACTTTTAAAAATTAACTTAAATGCTACTGAACACCATAAAATAGTATGGTCAAAAAGCTAAAAGCTATTACTAAACAGAGTCTATTTTTCACTCTTTCTGTGTATGATTTTGTTTGGATAGAATCATTCTATAGCAAATTCATTTCATTTGCAAAATTTTTTTTTATTTTTTTAATATTTAGAGTTATAAATTAGGACAGAATGGGGTAGATATATTCTTCTGTATCTATCACCAATAAAGGCCTAAAAAAAAAAAAGGATTTTAGCTTAGAAATATTTGGATGTGATTGGTTCTCAGTTTACTTAGACAAACTCGTAATTAAATCTATTCAAAGTTAGATAAATATTTTATTCCTACATCAAAATTAAATCTATTCTAAGATAAAAAATAAAAGATTATAATTTTAACCTCTAACTTCTTGCATTACAAGACAAACATTACATTCATTTATTAATAAAAATTAATTGTGACTAAAATCAATTTCACATTCATTTAATGTATACAAACATAAAACTAATTGAATCTAAAATGATTAAATTTAATTAATTCTAATTTAACGATAAAAATATTTAGTGCATAAAATGTATATGTGAAATTTATGTATTATGCACGTTTGAATTTTAGGTGAATCGTTTCTTCTCATCTTCTAATCCACTCGCATTTCGTTTTAGAATGGATCATAAAATAAAACAATCAAGATAGAAATTAGATGAGATTACAAGTCAAAAGGCTAAATTTCATCTCACTGAAATAGATGAAAATAGAAGCATAACACTACAAAAAATTCGGCAATTACCAACGAATTTTATTGATGGAATCTATTTCGTTGGTAATTAGCGATAAATTACCGACGGTTTTAAATTTCATTGGCAATTGAGAGTATCAAATATTCATGCTAATTTTTATTTTTACCGACGGATTAGCAACTGATTATCGACGGATTTTAAATTCTATACGAAAAAAAATCAATATGTTCCCATCTATTTTTAATATTTTACCGATGAATTTTAAAATTTAGCGACGAAAATTCCGTGGCTAAATTTTAAATTGTTTTGCGCCATAAATAGGCTGCAAAATAAATAAATTACCGATGGAAATTTTCAATTTAGCGATGAAATTTCCGTCGGTAATTTCCAAATTTACAATGTAAATATATATCTTTTTCTCCATCCATCATTTGTTTCTATCATTTTATTTCTACTTCTTCTTTTTCCTTTTTCTTCTTCTTCTTCTTCTTTGTTTTTCTTCTTTTCTTCATCTTATTCTTGATGTTCACTTCTCTTTTTTTCCTTTTTCTTACTCTTTTTCTACTCTTTTTGTTTTTTTCTTCTCCTTCATGTTCTTATTTTTTCTTTCCTTCTTCTTTCTCTCCATTCTTTTATTTTTTTTTTCCTCTTCTTCTTTTTTAGTTCTAATTTTCCCTTGTTCTTGTTTTCTTTCTCTCCTTCACCTTCTTTTTCTTTTTCCTTCATGTTCATTTTTCTTCTTCTCCTCTATTTTTATTTTTCTACTTCTATTTCATCTTCTTTTTTCTTCATGTCCCTTTTTCTTCTCCTCTTCTCTATTGTATTTTTCTTTTTTTTTTCTTCATATTTTTTTCTAATCAAATCCATTTTTGTGTTTATAATTAATTTTCTTTAACTAGCTTCGTCATTAATCAAATTTAGTTGGTGTAAATACTAAGACATAATTAATTTAATTGATTTGCTTATTAATTATTAAACATTAAAAAATTAAAAAAAATAATATAATTTAAATTTTTTATTTGCAAAATATTTTTAAAAATACCGACGGATTAGCGACCATTTATCGATGAAAATTATCAACGGAATACCCACCGGATTATAAATGTATCCTACCACTAGATTACCGACGGAATTCATAAATTTACCAATGGAATAAATTTTTTGTTGGTAATATTTTATGGACAAGGGTTTTACTGATGAATATTTTCTGTCGGTAATAACCGAAATTTTTGTAGTGCGTGTTGTGCATAGGACGAGGGAGATGACCCACTCCTGCGTGCAAGCTTCTAATATCATTGGAAGAGATGCAGATAAGGAAAGAGTTATTGAACTTTTAATGAACCCAAGTGATGATAGGAAAATATCTATTATTCCTATTGTTGGATTAGGAGGTTTGGGGAAAACTACACTTGCTAAATTGGTTTTCAATGATGTGGGTGCCAATTTGAGCTTAAAATATGGGTTTGTGTATCAGAGGATTTTGATATAAAAAAGTTAGTGGAGAAAACTTGAGCCATTTGGAAATGGAGAAATTGCAACCGGTAGCACAGAAAACTTGTGCCATTTGGAAATGGAGAAATTGCGAAGAAAGTTGCAAGAAACCATTGGCGATAAGAAATATTTTCTTGTGTTAGATGATGTGAGGAATGAATTGAAAGAATCGTTGTGTATGGGTGCAAACAGAAGTAAAATCTTGATCACTACTCGTAGTTAAAAAGTGGCCTCCATTGTTGGCACCATCCCTGCGGCTTATCAACTATCAGGTCTTTCTGATGATGACAGTAAGGTTTTGTTTACTAAATTTGCATTTAAAGAAGGCCAAGAGAAAGACTATCCGAACTTATTAAAAATTGCGGATGAAATTCTCAAAAAATGCAAAGGAGTTCCCTTAGCTGTCAAGACACTGGCTTCTCTTCTTCTTTCAAAAACTGATGAAGATTATTGGAAATATATAAGAGACAATGAGTTGTGGAACTTAGAGCAGAAGGAAGATGACATTTTACTTGCTTTAAGATTAAGTTATGAGCAATTGCCATCTCACTTGAAAGCTTGTTTTGCTTATTGTTCACTCTTTCCAAAGGATTACGAGTTTGTTGATACACAATTAGTGCAGGTTTGGATGGCACATGGACTTGTTCATTCAATGAATAAAAATGCGGAATTGGAAGATGCAGGCATGCGTTATGTTCAAGAGTTAGCTTCCAGATCTTTTTTTCAAGACTTGGACGAAGGAGAAAGCATGGTTCTTAGTTTTAAAATGCATGATCTAATACATGATCTGGCATTATCATTAACAAAAGATGAATCCACAATTATAACCTCTAGCACCGAACAAGTCTCAGAGAATGTTCGACATTTGTTATTTGATGAACCCAGTCCTCTTCACGAAAATTTTCCATTGATCTTTCAAGGCTTAGATGGAGCATCGGTGCAAACAATTTCACTAGGGCATCATAGATTTTTGCTTGTCGAAATTTAAAAATCCAAGAAGGTTGGAATTCACATATTCTGATGTGGACTTGCCAAAACAGATTGGTACTTTGAAGCATTTGAGGGTTCTGTACATGAATGGAAATTGTAAAATTAAAATATTTCCAAAATCTGTTTGGAAGTTGCAGAATTTACAATGGACGTGGGAAAATCGAAGAGTTGCCTAAGGATTTAAGGCTCTTGGTCAACCTTAGACAGTTAGAAATAGCCACAAAGCAAAAACATTTGCCAAAGAATGGAATAGGGTCATTGAAATCTCTTCGATTTCTTGCCTTCTTTGCGTGTAAGAACTTAGAATACTTGTTCGAAGATATACAATGTCTTAGAAACCTTGGTTCATTAGTGATCATGTGGTGCAAAAGTTTAACCTCTTTACCGCAAGGTACGAAATTCTTAATCGCACTAAAGTGTCTTTTAATTATTGATTGTAAAAACCTTGATTTGGCAGTGGAGGAAGGGAATATCAATGAAAAGTCTGAGTGCACTTTGTCTGCAAGAGCTAATAATTGTTAATTGATTTAATTAATAGAAATATGAATTAATAATTATATTTTATTCTTTATTTATAATAATTTTAAAAATTATAAAAAAAATTAAAAAAGTAAATGATAGTTATGTTTTTAACTTTAAATTTTAATTTTAAACTTAATTTAAATTATTTCATCAATTTAAATTATTATTATATTTTAAATATATTATAAATAAAAATTTAACAAAAAAAAAAAAAAGAGTATGAATGCAAATATGTTCAAAAAAACTAGTGTATTTCAAATATAAATATCACATGATTTGTAAAAGGAATTCCAATACTTAACAAGAGAAAGAAATTTTTGTTTCAATTTGGAAAAATTACAATAAAATCCTATGATTTAGGATATACGATAATCTATCCCTATTTTTTAAAAAATAAATTAAAATATCCTTCTTTTTATTTTGATCAAACTATTAGGTTTTTCCATTTAAATTTACATTTTTTCTATTAAATAACCCATAAAATGATGAAAATATATATTTTATTTTTTAAAAATACAGAACAAACTAGATATATTTTTCAAACTATAGAGATTTTACTGTATTTTTTTAATATAATATTTTAATATATTTCCTTTAAACTCGGTATTTTTTTGTTGACTTGACAAATAAAATGCAAAAAATAGACAAAATAACCTAGCAGTATAAAAGAAACAAGATAAAATGACAAATTAATATATCTTAAAAAAGACATAAAAACAGACTAATTATATTTCGCAAACTTTAAGGATCGTAATTTAGTATTTCTCATTTTGTTCTTGTTTTAATTTTAATTCATATGTTGTTTAATGATCCAACATCAAAATTACTAAGGTAATACATGAAAAGAGACTGGAATTTTAGAGTTCACAAGATCATGAAGTACAATAAAAATTCATTCAAAGATAAGCTATAATTGATTGTTTTTTCATATATTTTTCAACAGAAATTTCAAAATGGGTAGCTTCAGTTTGCAACTTGAGACTTAACAAGCAATGCAACTTCAAATTTAATATATGTAATTCATTTAATATATAAAAACCAGTCAGAACCGAAAAAAATAGAAAAAACCAGCGAACCAGACCGGTTATTGAATACGGTTCAATTTGAAATCTGTAGAAATAATTTTACAAACTGTCTTCTCCACAGCCGATCAAAATCAACTGATTTAGCTTGCAAATGGGTATTTATAGAAGGTTTACGGATAATTATAGTCATTTTACGAGCTAGGTTTAGTTTAGATAAAGGATTTCATATATAAAATGGTTTAGAAAGGATATTTTATCTGGGTTTGATATGGGTTTTTATTTTTTTTACAGTAAGATCCATGGATGAAGGAGGGCCTAGGGCAATCTCTCCAACAAACGCAACAACAAAAGCCCTCCACTAACTATATAAAGATTTATTTGTAGAAATGTACTAACAGATCCATAACTAGAGAAAGGAGGATCATCGGAGCTTTTGAAAGAAACTTCAGTGAAGAAAATAGTGATTTATGAAGGATTATAGTGAAGGGGTATCACGTGTAAGTTAACACAAATGACTTTGACAGTTCGCCTGTCAAAAGACTAAAATGATCAAAGATTTTTTGTTGGTTTGATAACAATCAAGGAGACTACAGTGGGCAATTAGGGAATAATTTAAACGAATACTTATTATTAAACAAATAATTTTTTTAAAATAATAATAATAATTATTATTATTATTTAAATAATATTATTATTTTCTAAGTAAGTAATTCTTTGGTCAATATTAAATTTAATCATTTTCATCCTTTTTTTTAAATTATTAGTATTTATGAATCTCATATTTTTATTTTATTTAAAAATATATTTATAAATATTATATATAAAAAATTTGATTCAAAAGTATCAAATTCAGTCAAATCCTCCGATTCAATCAACCTCTTTATATTATATTTTTATTTGTCAATTTAAATCCTTGCATTCAAGTCCTTTAAACATAGTTTAAACAGCAATTCACTGTTTAAAAATGTAATTCACTATTTCTTTAAAAAATGACTAAGAAAAAAAGGATGACTCACTGTTGCTATTAACACTGAATCTTGGTTGCGTTTTAGTATATAATATAATGTCCAACAGAACCTCATAGAGGTCTTTCTAATTGAGCAACCTGTTTCATTAACCCCCCACCACCCTATTCTGTCTCCAACACAAAAAGTTTATAACTGCCATCCACTGAAACATTTTAGCATGCAGCAAGTAGACAGGATTTTCAACATTTACAGTCGAACCATAAGGTGTGCGTTTTACCAGAATCGTGATCGGTAGGTTCAATATGCTGGTAGGTAACTCAGCTGAAAAACTTCCATCAGTTTTGCTTTATTTCTTGAAGCATTTCAACTACTTTCTTCATTTTAGGACGCTTGGCCGGTGTGCTATCTGTGCAGAGTAATGCCACCTTAAGTGCAGCCAACATTTCTCTCCTCCAACCAAAGGAAACTGTGCTGAGTTTTGCATCAAGAATTTGCTCTGGAGTCTCTCCTCTTGCTGGAGCTCCATGAACCCACTTCACCAAATCTACCCCTTCACCGAATTCCTCATCAACTGGTAGTCGAGTCGTTAGAGTCTCGAGCAATACTACCCCATAGCTATAGACATTTCCAGGTGCTGTAACTTGCATTGTGTATGCATATTCTGGAAGATGAATAAAAATAGAATTAAAACGAGAAACAAAAAGATTTTCATTTAAATTTTTAGCTTTAAGCCCTTATCTGGGATGTGTCGCAGGACTGACTAGGAGAAATGATCCAGCTAATCAATAATAAACAAAAATAGATTGGGATGGCTACAAAGACTGCATAAGCGGATAGATTAAGACCCTGTGCTATTGTTTATCATGACCTGCTTAATTTTTCTAGTTGTGTTATTCACCGTAAATCCTTATATGCACCCTGGCAGAATCCAAGAGGATTGCCAATCACTTCAGTGAATATATATGGGGAAAAAGAGAGCGGAAAGAAAATAAAGTAGGACAAAAGACATTCATAAAGCAACTGGACAACAAATGGTTAAAGATTACAAAAACAACAGTAGAGTCTCAGTTGGGAATAATCAAGGTCAAACGCAATAGAGTCCAAATGACAAACCTGGGGGAATGTAACCGAAGGAACCTGCAACTGCACTTATACTTGCAGTGCCTTTGGATGGATCTAAGAGCTTTGATATCTCAATTTCCCCAACCAAGGGCCTGAAGTCAGCATCTAAAAGAACATTTCCAGAAGAAATGTCAAGGTGGATGATTGCTACATGGTGGAGAAAAGCCAATCCTTCTGCTACTCCTATAGCAATGGATAGCCTCGTAGGCCAGTCAGGTTCATAATCGGATTTCTTGCCAGACTCATGAATGAGCTGAGCTAACGTCCCATTTGGTAAATAATGATGCAGCAAAAGAGCAACATCTTCATAAATTACATATCCAATTGACCGCACTAGATTATCATGACAGAGCTTGCTCAACCTTTCAAGCTCTCTAATCATCTTGTTCTGATGATGAATAATAGTTCTGTCCATTGATTTCAATCTCCTCACTGATAGAATCATCCCAGAAGGCATAACTGCCTTGTAAACTGTGCTGAATGTTCCACAAGTGAGCTTATTTGAATCCTTTAGAGTTGCTTTAACAACAGCATCTAGATCTATTGCCTGTCTGAGATTTTCAACAAAGACATGGCCTGCTATTATTGATGGTCGGTCATTGGTTACATCATCAGCAACCCCTGCAGGTTTGGCTGCTTTTTCCTGTTTCTCCCTCATCATAAACAGCAGAACAACTATAGTTACTGAGACAAAAACTGCCAAACCAGAACCAATAACAGCTAGTATAATTCTGTAAGAAACCTTGTGATGGTAATTCTCATGACCAAGAGCATATGAATTTCCACATGACAAGCTCAACGGATCTCCACAAAGCCCTTTGTTCCCCGAAAAGCTTGAATTTGGACTCTTTTGGAATGGTACAAATGTGGGAACTGGACCACTGAGAAGATTGTTTGAAAAATTAACTTCTATCAAACTCAACATGCCTTTAAACGATTGGGGAATAGTACCAGAAAGCTGATTATTAGAGATATCCAAAGAAACCAGCTTGTCAAGCTTTCCTAATTCAGGGGGCAGTGGTCCATGAAGATGATTGTAGCTCAAATTTAAAGCTATCTGCAAGTTCCTGATGTGACCAATCTCAGGAGGGATACTTCCAGTCAAATAGTTACTGCCCATTTGCAATTCCAGCAGTTTCATGCAGTTTCCAATTTCATGGGGTATCTCACCCTTTATTGAATTCTGACCCAAAAGCAAGTACTGCAATCTTGACATGTTGCAAATTGCATTAGGTACTGTGCCATTGAATCTATTATTGCTAAGATCCAGTTTGTTAAGACTCTTGCACCCAAGAATTGATTCTGGGATATCTCCAAACAGATTGTTATCCGAAAGAATCAATTCCTGCAAATTCACAAGCTGTCCAAGCTCAGAAGGAATAACTCCAGCAAATCCATTTGAGGCCAGATTTAGGAGGGTGAGATTAGAGCACCGAGCAAACTCAGAGATAATCTCACCAGATAAATGATTATCATCTGCTTCAAAATACGTGAGGCTACTAACATTTCCAATTGCTTGAGGAATAACTCCTAAAAGATCGTTGTTCCCAATTCGAATGCTAGAAAGACCTTTACAGCTTCCAATAAGTTCAGGAATTTCACCACTCAATCTATTCTGGGTAAGAACCAAAACTTCCAACTTCCCCATAGCGAAAATGCTCTTTGGTATTGGCCCTTCAAGGTGATTGGAATGAAGGTTCAGCAACTTCAGCTCAGAAACTGAACCTAAATTATCAGGAATCTCACCACCCAATTCATTCTCATAGGCAGTAAAAATTCTCAAGCTAGTCAAATTACCCACCCAAGATGGAATTGAACCATTCAAGCTATTACTAGAAATTTGAAATTCCTCCAACTTTTCTAGACCCCGAAGCTCATCAGGTATTTCTCCTAAAAGCAAATTATTGGAAAGATTTAGTGATTTAAGGTTTTTAAGACTGCCCAATTCTCCTGGAATCAAACCGTCAAACTTATTCAAAGACAAATCAAGAAACTCAAGCTGAGACAAATTTCCAAAAGCTGAAGGAATTGGACCGTGAAAATTATTACCAGAAAGATCAAGCTTCTTCAAAGCTTTGAGCTCAGAGATCAAAGTCACATTACCTCTGAGGTCAAGCCTTGAAAGAGCAACCTTTTCGACCAATGAATGATTCAAGCTGCAAGCAATGCCACGCCAGTTGCAGTAATTTGTGCTGTTGTCACCCCACCCAGGAACTTGAAGCTCTCTGTTAATGGCCAATAGTGTAGCTTGATCACTGAACTGAGCAGTCACCTGCTGGCTTTTTGATAAAAACCCAACTAGCAAAATATAAGAAAAGCATAACAGTGCCATTGTTTGAATTCTTCTTGTTTCTTTATGGATAAGAGTTCTTCAATGCAAGAACTCAAATTTTCTTCACACCCGAACTGGGAAACATTGATATGTACTAAAATCCCTCCTTTTTACTGTGAAAGAATCAAACTTTACAATAAACCGCTCAGTGAAAAATCAAAAACTTAGAGCCAAAAAAATCCAACAAAAATGGTTTACAGAAAAAAGACTATAAATTGCAAACCCCAGATCAACATTCAACATTTGAAGAAATACCCATTGGAGATTTAGTGGAATCAAAGCAATGCAAAGAACAAATCCCCTAAATTTAGGGAGTTTAGAGGGAGAAGATGCAGCAAACAAAGAAATATGATAAAAAAAAAAAAGAAAAAGAAAAACTTAGACCCACATCAAAGGAAGAGGGGAGAGAGCCAAAAACAAGAACTAGAAAACAAGAGAAGCATAACAAGGGACCTGCATTATAGAACATGGGCTGTATATGCAATCATCTTTATTTTATGTAAAAGAGCTAAACTATGGAGGCAGAGAGGTTATGTGAGTAAAAGAAAGAAATAAAGTGCAGATTAGAGAGAAGCAAGAAAAGAGAGTACAGAGTACTGTGTTTGTTCTTGGTACAGGTGGTTTTAGAGAGAGAGAGGGAGAGAGGTTTATGGGCCTAAAAAGAGAGAAGAGGAATTGTTATACTCTCTCACGTAAGGCTTTTTCACGAGAAAAGAGCAGTGATGAGTGAATGAAGTCTGCATAAAATCTCTTTTCTTTCAAAAACAAAAGAGACTGAAACTATTATGGGTTTTGATACTTTGTAGGACTTACCGATTTATGATTAGTAGTATTTTCTTTTTTCCTACGCTTTTTAAGGTAGCCCCACGCTTTCTCGACGGTGATGATAATGTCTTCACTTCGGCTTCGAGGATGTTTCATTTCTTTGCGCCGATAATCTATTTTGTATCGGAGTTGTGTTTGTTCAAGAAAATTAAATTACCAATAAATTTTGGTTTAGTATACAATTAAATTACCGATAATCACTTCGTACCTGAATTTATTTTTTTCTTTTGTGTAAACCGTTATCCAAACCCATCATCAGAAACTGCTTAATTGGAATGTCACACTTTCGTAGGTGCGTTTAATGAGAATAAAATTCGAAAGCTGTTTCCATACAATCTGTTTATGTAGCCAATTAAATCACAACCGACACATCAAATTTCAAAATTTTTGATAAATCTAATAAATTCTAGGTCAAATTAACTTTTTTCTTTTTAATTTGCACACATATTAGTACATTACATTTCGAATCAGATGGTATTCAAATAAAAGGCTCCCAATAAGAACAATTTCATATTTTAAATTTGCAAGTAAAGTTTACCTAATTTGAAAAATCTCTTTACAGAATAAGAAATGTTTTAAACCTCATCTAAAATATCAATTACTTCCTATCTTATGTGGGCTGCGCTTAACGAGTCTTGTTGTGTATGGATGAATTTGAATTTGAGTTCAACTCCGCTAAAATTGCACTATTATAAAATATAACATTGTTTCATCGTCTAAATCTATTTGTTAATTGTTAGAATTTTTACACTCATCATTTTGTAATATTCTTTATTTTCTTTGAGATGCAATGCAAGATTTGGACATTTATTATTCATTATAATTATGGATGAACATTTGATTTGGTCAATCAGGTCAATTTAAATCGGTAAATAAATATTTAGTAAAAAACAATTAAATTTTTCAGTGATCGATTATAGATTTAGTTAAAAGTTAATCAAACCAAATTAATCAAATTTAACCGAATTTCAAAATTATATCGTTTTGATAAAATAGATAATAAAATTAAAAAAATTTTAATTTTTACTTTGATTAAATCGGTCGGTTAATTATATTTTTTTAATTTAATTCGGTTAATGATTAAAGTAAATTCAACTAAAATAATTAGATTAAATTCGGTTAATTTATTTCAATTAAAAATATTACTAAATTGGTTGAAATTATGGCTCACCCTTGATTGTAACTAGAGCAAATTCATAACTCAATTTTTTATGAAGGAAATAATAAATTTATAAAGAATCAATAAAATTAATTGACAAAGGAAATAAAATTGTCTACTCAGAGCAAAAACCTAGGATTCCCCTCCACCAAAGTGGGTCATTACATGCTATGAATGAGGTGTATCATTTTCAATGGACATCCCAATCTTTTAAATTTTCAACTTTTATAAGACTACATGATAATTAAAAATTCCAACTTTCCAATCTAAATAAAGGAAAAACATGATATAAACCTCCTAAATAAATCTAAACAAGGTTGTTAAAAATGTAGGGTCTTCCTTTTAGGGCTTTTGTCCCTCTAGAAGGGTCCCCTAGACAAATTGAGTGTGCTAAATAACCAAAATTGATTAGATACATTTTGCTTCAAATTGGAGGCAAATGACTATTTAATAGTCTATATCAATCACTCTCACTTGTATATCATCTTGCCATTATGTTAATATAAAGAAGGAAAATATGTTGGATTTTCAAGAGACATTTCTAGTTGTTTAGTTATATCATTTGATGTTAAGAAATACTTGCAAATGACACAAAATAAAAGGATTGATAGAGGGTCTAAAATTATATATTATAACAATTTAAATGTCTATTATGATAAAATTAATTGATTTATCTTTAATCAATTCATTTCAATTAAGATAAATTAATTGGGGGAGTAACATAATGGGTCCTTCTAACAAATAGAGCATCACATTCAATGGGAAAGATAAATATTTGTATTTTTGTGAGAAGTTAATTAAAATGAATTTGTTACTAATTGATTATGATATGAGAAATTTGGAAAATAGAGAGATAATCTAACAATTTGATTAAAATAAAGTACATATAAATTTAATAATAAAATTTTAAAAGTTTTCTTTCAAGGTACTAAAAAATTGAATAATTAACAAATTTAATATTAATTTATATATTTCTACTTACCAAATTATACTAAATTAATAAATTGGAAATTCTCAAAATTAATATACATATTTTTAATTAGAAATTCTCAAAATTTTAAATGAATAACAGCAAACCATTAATAAAAATCAGAACATAATCATAGTTTTAAGTTCTTTAAAAAAAAAAAAAAAAAAAAAAAAAAAAAAAAAAAAAAAAAAAAAAGATGTTAATAAAAAAAAATATAAATGGATTTTGGTGGTTTATTAAAAACAAAGTTTATTTAAATAAAAAAGAAAAAATTTGGA
>CANUEP010281333.1:0-25826 GCA_947857235.1 Jatropha podagrica | reverse complement strand
TTTTTTTATTTTTCTGTGCTTGGGGGGTTTTTTTACCCCCCCCCCCCCCCCCCCCCCCCCCCCCAAGGGATAGGTGTCATGTATGTCACTGGTTGACAGGCTCGGCAAGCTTCTGCTCGCCCATGATTGTTGACTTCTCGCACATTCATAACATAACATGTGGTGCATTGCTTCAGGAGAAAATAGAGATGCTCTCCTTGGATTGTTATAAGGTTAATATTGTGCATCTTTGAGCCTAGAATCGGGCCTTTTTAGATTGTGGGTTTGCATAGTAAGTCCATACCAGGAGGGTAGCAATGCACTATATAGAATTTCTGCTTTCAAACTGTCATTTTGATGGTGATGGCATTTGAAATTTGAAAAGTGACTCTCTAAGTGCCCTGGTGCTTTAAATTTTAGCGACAATTCATAGGAGCTTCTCTACTATATAAAGTTTTCTTTTCGCGCTTTTTACGATTTTTTATGACTGCGTCTTGATAACTTCTCTCTTTCAAAAACTATCACTTGCTTCCTTATTCTTCAGGTAACTTCCATTACCTTTCTATTTGAGTTATTAGTTTTTCACTTTTTAACTTCCTGGAAACGAGTTCTGATCGTCGAAAGAAGGGTAAGGCCCTTGCATATGAATCGCTTGATCCCTTGGGTCTTAGGAATGAACAAGTGGGTTTGGAGGAGGATAATTGCATTTTGAGAATAGTAGATTTTGAGTCAGACTCAGAAGATGAGATGTAGTTACTCGGTGGAGATTGCAAGATATGTCCATTTCTACCCGCCGAGATGACTCAGGCTCAAACTTCTTACCCTAGGTATATGCCTCCTATCTCCTATTTACGAGACAAAACTACTCCCGAGCAATCACTGTAGCCTAGGGAGAGCAAGTCTACTCGCTCCAAGTAACAAAATATGAGGGTTAGAGATTTGAGTTCTATATTGATTGAGAGCGATCTAGAGGATATCTATGCTTGATTCTTCATTCCCACAGAGTATAAGACAAAAATTCCTTTAACAGGGATGAGAGTGAATGCTAAGTTAGACCAATAGAATTTAACTGTCTATATGGAGGATTGCCGAGCAGGCATGAGGTTTCCTATTCCAAGAATTCTTTATTCCTTTTACAATGAGTAGGGGGTGACTGTTGGTCAGATTGCTCCCAACAACACTCAAATGATACTTGGCATGGAAATCATGGCCACCAAAGAGCAGTTTGAGCTTAGTGTGCATCATTTGCATTCTATGTTCAATTTTGTCTAGAGAGGGGCAGAGGATCACTCTCATCTTTCGGCTTGGGATGAATGAAACTTGTTTCCTTTGAAGAGGTCCTCAATCGAAGGGAGATGGAAGGAGAAATACTTTTTTATTAGTCACCCTAACGGTTTTGGGGTGCCTTCCTAATGGAGTTAGGGGGCTCCCCGTTTGAGGCATCCTCTTGCCTTAATTGCCATAGAGGTCAGGCAAGTTAAGGCCATGACGTGGTGGGCCTTAAACCCCCCCCCCCCCCCCCCCCCCTCCACTCCTCCCCTTGTAGATTCCAATATCCTTATAGGGGCAAGCCCCGAGCTTTAAGAAAGAGGAAAACATGAGAAACATAGGGTAAACTAGGTCTTCTGTGTTGTTTTTTGGCTAGTTATTGATTCTCTTTATTTCCCTTTTGCAGAGATGCCTCCAAGAATTATAAAGGAGATGAAAGAACGTATAATAGCAAATTGAGATCAACCAAAAGCTTTTTGATTAGGGCAAAGTCCAGGAGGAGCTTGGGGCCCCAGTGATCTAGCTTAGGGCGAGCTGAGGTGGTAACTATGCTTTCACCTTTGCGCCTTTAATGATTGAGCTGTCAAGGCCTGATCCATACGATCTACCAGACTCTAGTACTTTTGTTACCCCTTCTACTACCTAGAAAACTACCGAGTCAAGGAAGAGAAATCAATGACAAAGGGGTGGGGATGAGGAGCTACCCTCTCTAGTGTCTAAGAAAGGTCTAGAGTTGTGCACCTTAGTGAGGATGAAATATGGGAAGGATGCCTCTGCAAGTGGAGACAAGGTTGCTCGGGCTATTGCTACCAAGTGTGTTTTGCCTGCTGATCTAGTGCAATTGGAAGGCCTGGAGGAGGAGTCTTTCCTAGATTACATTGAAGTGCGCTTCGTATGATACTTTGTTATATTTCTTTTTCCAAAGTTTATTTCTTCCTTTTTTCTTTGATTGCTTTCCTATTTGATTCCGCTAGTGACTACCCATAACGACGCACGCCATCGCGTGAGAGAATAGGGAGAGCTAGGCACAACCTTTAAGGTGGATTTGAGAGCCTAAAAGAGTAAAGTAGAGAAATTAGAAAGCAACATCAAGACTCAAGCTTTAGAGCACAGCCGCTTTATAGGGGAATCGAAAGAGAAAATCCAATTCGTTACCAAGGATAGGCATGCTGATTTTGATTCCTCCCTTAAGTTGAGCACTCGAGTGGAGCAGTTGAGTAAGCAAGAGGAGGAGAATGTCATTATTATATGCCAAATTCAAACTGATATGGCTCAGGTGGAGCCAATTGCTGATCTAGCCACTCGTTCTATGAATGATATGCTTTTGCATTAGGCGGATCTTATAATGGCCAAGCTTTGCTCAAGATTCCTTAATAGGGATTGGGACTTTATGGGTGAGATCAATGCTTATAAAGATATAGACATTGAGGTGGAGGTAGCTGTGGATGTTGTTGTATTAAGTGAAGATGTACGTCGTCCAACTAGAGTTGCACCACCTGGACTTGAGGAGGTTCCAAGGGAATCAGACGCACTGGATCCTATTGCTTTTACCAACTAAGGTGTTATTATGGTTGAGCCTATAATTCCCACTAACATCATTAAGGATCGCTTTGTAGAATAGATCTTTACTTTGTTTTCTTCTTTTTCTCTTTGTAAATCGCAATTTTTAATATATATAAATATTTTCTACTTTTCGTAGAATAACTTCCTTCTGAACTTATACATCTTCTTTCTTCTTTTCCTTTATATATATGTTACTCATGGAGTCGTAGTCTGAACTTATAGATCTTTCTTCTTTTCCTTTATATATATGTCACTCATAGAGTCGTAGATATGTCACCGAAACACGCTTCACCTTTTTGTATCACTTTAGGCAGTGCTTTGCCTTTTACTCCTGCTGATTCTTCTCTTAGCTTCCTAGGGTAGTTGAAGTGGATCTCCTCTCAATTTTCCTTTAACCACTGCAAGATGCCCGTTTGACATTTGGACATCGGGTGAAGTGGATTTCTCTTGTTGTTAGGACGTTATCGTGCAAGTAAGGAGATCATGTTGAGTAGTTAAGTCGACTTTTGCTTTATCTACATACTTGGGTGGGGGAGAATCCCCTTTGCTTGTCTAACATTCTCTTTGACTCTCCGACTCTGTTCTATGCTTGTTGGCCTATCCAAGCTTTGTCTAGTTGAGTAAAGCTATTGGCTCGGGACATCAATTCTACAAAAGGATAAGGCTTGTCAATGTTTAGCAAATTAAAAAGCTTATTACACTTACAGTTTTTGGCTATTGCACTAATGGCCACTTCCATGTCAAGCTCTTCTATTTGCATGGTGAGCTTTTGGAATTTTGTGATGTAATCCCTGAGGTATTTGTCATTCATCCTTTTTAAGTCAATCAGGTCCAACAACATCTTTTTACTCAGTATGCACATGATAAATCGAGCTTTGAATGATGTTGCCAATAGAATGAAGTTGCCTATAAATCTAATTTTGAGCATTTGGAACCACTTTTGTGTCGATCCCTTCAATGTTATGGGGAATGTTCGGCACAACAATGTGTCCACCATCATCTAGATGAGCATCAAGGTACGAAAGTTCGCTAGATGACTTCGAGGGTCGTTGGTCTTGACATATGTCTCGAAAGTAGGCATCTTAAACTTATGTGGGAAGTGCATTGATAAGACTTTGAAAGTTAAAGGTGAGTCATCCCTCAACCCAAAGTTGGTATTGTCCCCTGCCTCTCTAAATTCTTTCAAGATTTGTAAAGATTTTGCTCAAAACTCCTCTTCGTCATTATGGCATGTATTCCTGAGTAGGTGGACTATACATGAGTTTGTGTTTTGTTCTGTGTGTCTATGTGCCAGGATAAGTCTTCATCTCCCGTCTCTTCTCCTATGGTCTTATTGGTTGTATCGCCTTCATCAGTCGAGATGTTGACTCAATGTACACCTTTAGGGATTGGTTTGGCCATTATTCTCTACATGATGGCTGTAAAGTCATTATAGAACTAAGTGAGCATAGCACCTACTTGTGGGTTCAATCTCGACCCATTTGGAGGCGTGGGCATTAATTTCAACTAAGTTGCCTGCTCTATTGGCTTGTGCAGCTCCTACAGTTGTTGCCTCTTTCATTGTCTTACGGGAGGTGTTAGAACGCTAAATGGGGTAAGCTAAGTGAGCGAATGCTCTTAAGACACTATAATTTTGTTCAATCCATGCTCATTGCACCATTTTAATATTCTCAGAAATATGATGGTATCAAAGATAATGATACTTTTATTATATTTGATTACTTGAATTGGCACTAACACTAACCCTCTTTAAAAATTGGGTTTATCCTTTTATACTAGTTATTGATGCTAGGTCAGTCACATGAATGGGGGGGAGATATATTCGGGCATCATCTCCCCATATTAAGTCCATATCTTTTTCAATTATGTTGAGAGGTGTTGCGGTCTTAAAATCGCGCTGAGAGTGGTGTTTATCAATCCCATTTTAATTAAGAGCCAAAATTCTATCATGAAAAATTATATTCTATTAATGGCATTTGTGTTTACTTTTAATTACTTTTGACTGTTAAAAATTTATTTAATTGTTTTTATTTGTTATTATATAAGCTTTTTGCTACCCAACTTTTGCTAATTGAGATTTTTTAAATCTTGAGTTAGCAATTTGAGGTAAGTGTAATACTTTATTTGAATTTTTAGTTTCATAGTTTTTTTTCTTTTTTTCTCTTTTTTTATATTATTATTTAAAAGACTTGCTTATGGGACTTGTGCACATGGACAACTAATAAACCTTCTGATATATTCTTTCACTATAACCTATTAATGTGGACCAGTGTTATTAAAAACTAGGGTCGTGCAAAACTCGATTCGATCCGATAAATCTGAAAAATCCGATTCGATCCAATCAAAAATAAATAGTTAGAATGATTTTTTAGGTTCGGGTTACAAAATCTGAAAAAATTATACATTAATTCGGGTCGGGTGGTTCGAGTGTAAACCTTGCTTAACCCGAACTGATGCAAGTAAAACACTTTTACCTACAGCAACAAAATTAAAATTCCCAAATCTCTACAATCTCAGCCACAGCCAACGTCTCTCCCGATATTTTGTACCAAAAACAAAAAGGCCAAAACCCTAAGTAACCCACCTTCCTCATCGCACACTATATCAGACAGTCACTAGACTTGCAGCGCGCCGACCAACGACAGCAGCACTGACCGGAGCTCTTTCCTTTCTTTCAGTCACAGGTGCTTAATAATAATATATATTAATTATTGGGATCATGTGCTGAAAATAAAATTTTAACAATTAAAATTTTATATTTGATATTTTCAAAATGAATTTATGAATAAAACAATTTTATTCATATATCAAATCTCATTAAAATTAATTTTAGAAATAAAATTATCTCATAAATTAATTTTACTAATTCTAATCATATTAGAATTAATAAACAATTTAATTTATTCCCTAATCAAATTAGGAATAAATTTACAAAAAAAAAAAATTATTACAAATTAAACTCTTTTAATTTTCTTTTCTAATAAAATTAGAAAAATATTCTGAATTCAAATTTAGTCACTGACAATTAATTTTAATGGTCCTTAAAATTTAATTAATTCGAAATTAATCAAAATACCCAATTAAAACTAATTTTAGGACTTAATTAAAAAAACAATTAAAACAGATTTGGACCCCTTTGCATAACTCAAAGACATGCAGGGACCAAGATGTAATTGCGCTATCATCTTCTTCAAACAGCAAACGTGGTTTTCATCAGAAACCAAGCGCCGCTTCATCAGTTACCATACTGACTCAGCAACGACGGCACTTGCTCGGCAAGGGGATGGTCCAGCGGTGGTCGCACCACCATGGACAGTCCACCTCCGGCCTTGAGCAGTGCTGTCTCGCCGGAAAACTGTGTTTTCAAATCAATTTTTTTTTTCATTTATATATGATCGGAAAATCGGGAAAAACGAAAGCACCATGGAGGTGGCGTTCGTCCATGGGAGCCGAACGCAGCACCATCGCCCACGGCTCAACAGCTTCCAGTCCGGCGATGGCAGCAACAACAGTCCTCTGTTCTTCAAACAAACGAATTTCAAATTTTCTTTTTTTTATAATTTCATTAAATCAAATTTAATTGAAAGTAAATCTGTGGAAAAATTTGTAAAACACCATTATTAATTTTGTCTAATATCATATCTCAACAAATAAATTAATTCAAAATTAATTCAAATAATTAACATATTATTTTTACACCTTAAATGTTTTAAATGATGGCTCTAATACCACTGTTGGATTTCAATATCAAATATACACAGCGAAATAATATAATTAAATCAAATTAATTATATTAACAAGATCCGTTTAAACGAATAAGGCAATAAATTTATTTCGAAGGCAATAAATTTATTTTGAAAAATACCTCATTTGTAGATTCTTTGAAACTTCAATCTATAGAGCTAGGTTATCGCAAACCACAAGTCATTCAAACGTTCGGTCTCTAACAGTATTCATACGAATGGACAATTGAAAAACTCTAAAACTACTTTTAAAGAGTTGAGAGATTGAAATGTATGATGGTGCTAGATATCGAGGCTCTCTATTTTGTTTTGTAGCTATAAACAACAACTCACATTTCTCACGTTCAATTCCTACAATCTATACTGTATCTTAAACTTTATGTAGAAAAATCTTATATCACAAATAAATTAATTATAATTATTTATTTAAATTTTTTAAATAAATAAATTATAACAAAATATATATATGTGTCTATTTATTTATTTAAATAATTTAAATAAATAAATCATAATACATATATTATTAGAATTTTCAATTTAATCAATTATATTTATTTATTTAGCTATTTAAATAAATAAATTATAATTGAGATATTAGGTTTATTTAATCTAAAATTTATCTTAATAAATTTTAGACATAAATTAATTAAGTCATTACTTAATAATCTAGGTAAAATTGTAATCAAATATAAATTATAATTTTATCCTTAACTCCACAAAATATACTTGTAATCAATTCATATTTGATTCAATTTCTTTTTTTTACTTTCCTATATCTATTCTTATGTGTGTGACTTTCTTGGTTTCAAATATGTTGGCAATAAATATTAATTAATTAATATTTGATGGTTAAGTATATTGTCTAGCAACATGTTAAAATTATCCAAATATCTGGAAAGTCAAAGTGGTTTGACTTAATCTTTCAGTGCTTGATTTATCAATATAATTAATATCCATTCATTATTAATGTTTCGATTTAATAATTAGACATGGAGTGTATCTGTTTTATTAAATCATGTTAGTTCTCTTAACCTTAGTCATTCATCAGTTGAATGAAATTTCAAATCTCATTTGCTAAAGAACAATTAGAACCAGTAGAGAACAATACTAATAGAGAACAATTAGAACATTTTTCCTAATTTACCTAGGGTGATGAATCATCTCTTGATTACACTAGTATCTCCATACAGTTCCTACTATATCCAATTAATTGTTGTTTGTTATTCATATAATAAATAATGTGAATAAAGAATCAAAACATAGTTATCCTTATATAAGACAGCTTAGTAATCTCAAGTCAAAAGATTACTTACACAACCATCACTTGGGTATTCCATAGACACAAGTAACTCTTCATATGAAATTCTCATGCAGGTCAATTCAATGGACTTGTTTAAATAACAAGCACGTACATATTAGTTCTAGATATCACAAATATCTTAGCTTATGAAAACATCTGTTTCCCTAAGGAAAAAATATAATATGTATCAGTCTCAACAGCTCTAATCATCATCCAATAATGAGGAGAACATCGACTAGGAATATTTAAAGACATTGTTTTAATGCGAATATAAAACTCATAATTACAACCACATTATAATTTATTTTGCAAAGTAATATTGTCTCATAGGCTTTATCTTTTACCAAGATTCAATCAATAGAATATAAAAGAAAAATAAATATTTTTTATTAATAATCAAATATTTATTATATGAAACATTATATCGAAAATATAACCAATTAAATTGGCTATAAAGCATCTAACTAATACCCTGTACCCATCATTTGGAACTCAAATAAAAGGGAGAGAGCCTGGTTAATTATCTGAGTTTACACCAACATTTTATTTTGAAACAGCCTCAGAGTGAGTGCCCTCCAATACTCCAAGCCATCGAAACCACCACCTCCAATTGTTCACTCTAATAATCTGTCAATGAAATTGAAAAACCATATTTTGATAGAATACTTTACCTGTGAAATCGAAATCCTTAAAGGGCTCAAATACCACAACCTAACTGCAAAGTCACACTTGAGAAGGACATTGAAGGATAAAACAAAGAATACTCGCAATAATTAAAGAGGAACAACATAATACCTCTTTAGAATTTTATTGTGATGTTACGCTTGAAATTACCAGCCGATGATTATTCTTACGCCTTCTTGTATCACGAACAAAAATAGGAACATATCCACTCATCGTCAATGTGAGCGGCTACCAAAGTCATCCACAGAAATTACACACTCCAAAACCTAAGGTATTTTGGGTGGTTACCTCTTTAGAGATTTTATAGGGAGAAGTTACTAAGAGTGATTAACGTGTGGGGAGATACAAGCGTTAAAAACTCTTCTTTCTTTTAATTAGGGAGTTAAGTATATAAAATCTTAGTATAATTTTTTTGGATAAATATGCAACCCATTGTGGTTGCAAAATGGGCTTCAGGCCCACGAACAACATCTCCCACTCAAACACATTTGGATAATGCATATGAATCCAAAAAAAAAAAAACTTCTCTCACACATATCTCTATTCAAATAAGAGATGGAGCGTGCGACTTGACGAGAAAGATAAAATTGAGAAGCATTATATTAAGTCATCACCTAACTAATGTAACAATTTAATTCCATATCTCACCATATATCCCAAACTGCATGTTTCCACCAGATCAAGCATTTCTGATTGCTCAAGAATAAAGTTAGTAAATAACATGCTATGATCCCTCAGTTATACAAAGTACTCATGATTATATCAAATTTATTTCTGATATAATCGCTTGGGCTATGAGTCATAAGTCATGGGTGAAACATTAATCAATTTTTCCTTGACTACTCATGACAATCCATATAGACTTGAGTGCTTTCTTAGACATGCTCTATTAGACGGAATGAATCATCGCCTTAGAATAACACACTAAAGTAGCAAACATCAAGTCTCCACTTTATGACATAGTGTTAAGTTACTAAAGGGTATATATATGTGTGGATTTTATTAAATCCTAAGGCTCACACAGTGATGAAGTAGGGATCCATTCAATCACTTCTATAACAGTCGCCAAATAGCACATACAATACAAATTTATATGTTATGGTGCAACTCCCATTCAAGACATGTCACACTAAAACACCATATGGATTTATAATTAGTTACTCCGCATGAGTATCTAATCTATTAATTTTAAGACGAATGCCCATATGACATTTTCTTAAAAAAAACTCCAATTCGGCTACAAACAGGTTTCATGGAAGTGGATAAATTACATATTCGACTAATCAAATTTGTCTCATCTTAACCTCTTATTAAGACAATAGAAATATCCAATTCTTATGCTTTCACATTAGCAATAAGATATTAATTTTTACTCCCATCAAAAGTTAAATATAAAGATATAGCCTCATCCTACTTGTTCACCTAGTGATAGAGCGATCACCCATGTGAGAGGGCTGATCTCAAAAAATCTGGTGACATTCATATGGAAAATGAATATATAAATACATATAAATAGTGCCATAAAAATTAAGCAAATAATAATAATAATAAATATATCCATTATTATTATTAATTGCATAATGTAAGGACGCCCAAACAATAACTATATCAAATCCTAAACAATCCTAAACCTTTAACGTGTTTCAAAAACAAGTCCCTCATAATTGGTTTAGTGAAAGGATCTGCAAGCTTCTCAAGAGTAGGAATATGCTTAAGGAATACTTGATCTTGCGCAATGATATCTCGAATAAAATGATATCTGGTATCAATATGTTTTGACCTTCCATGATACTTTGGATCCTTAGCATAAGCTATTTCAGTCATGTTGTTGCAACAAATTTGAACAGCATCACCAGCATGAGTTGTAACATTTAAGCTTACTAAGAATTGCCTCAACCAGATTGCTCCTTGAACTGCACTAGTACATGCAACATACTTTGACTCCATTGTTGATAAGAAGACACAAGCTTGCTTTTTGCTACTCCATGAAATGGCACCTCCTCCCAAAATGAATGCATATCCGGAAGTGGATTTGTGTTCATCTCGATCTGCGAACCCATCAGCATCAGTATATCCAATTAGCTTAAGGCTCCCATCATGATAGCATAGAGCGAGGTTCTCAGTATCTCTTAGATATCTTAAAATCCTTTTGACTGCTTGCCAATGTACAATTCCAGGATTACTTTGATATCTACTTACTAATCCAACAATAAAGCAAATATCAGGTGAGTACACATCATAGCATACATCAAATTGCCAACTGTACTTGCATAGGGAACATTTTCCATTTGCTTCTTTTGTCCTTCTGTCTTTGGGCATTGTTCAATACTAAGAATTTGACACTTGTCAATTAGAGTATCAATAGGTTTGGAATTATTCATTCTGAAGTGCTCTAAAACTTTCTTAATGTAAGTCTCTTGAGACAAACTTAAGAACTTCTTAGATCGATCCCTTTGGATCATCACTCCTAATACATAATTACCTTGACCTAAGTCCTTCATCTCAAAAGTACAGGACAACCACTCATGAGTGGCTTTAATCAACTCTAAATCATTTCCGGCTAAAAGAATATCGTCGACATATAATGATGAGTTGAGAACATTTTTCTCTTTCCTTTTGACATACACACAATGATCTTCTTCGGTCATAATAAAGCCAATAGAGATAATTGCTTTATGGAACCGATGATACCATGGCCTAGATGATTGCTTGAGACCATAAATGGAACATTTAAGGTGACACGCTTTATGCTCTTGACCTTCGGCCACCAATCTGATTGGTTGTTCCATATATATCTCTTCATCCAGTTCTCTATTGAGAAAGGTTGTCTTCACATCCATTTGGAATAATTCCCAATCAAAGATGTGCGAAGATAGCTAGAATTAAACATATTGAGGCAATTCTCACCACTGGGGAGAATGTTTCATCATAGTCTATCGCCTCTTTTTGGGTATAGCCTTTCACTACTAGACAAGCCTTATATTCATCAACTAATCCATCCGCTTGGTGTTTGATTTTGAAAACCCACTTATTTCCAATAGTCTTATGCCCTGATGGAAGATCAACTAATTCCCACACATTATTCTTAGCCATTGAACTCATTTCCTTCCTCATTGCATCAATCCATTGTTGTGAAGCATGTGAAGTTATAGTCATTTCATAAAAAATAGGTTCATCTTTATCCATAGTAGCACACATGAAGGATTCTCCTTCGATGTCAAAATGTCGAGGAGGAATCAATCCACGTTTGCTTCTACGTAGCTATAGATCTTAAGACTTTATCTCAAGTGGTTCACTCCCACTATCTCTAAAATCCATCAGAGAAGAATGCATTTCTTCACCTTGATTTTGTGATACTGGTACATCATTTTGTAACTCATATAGTTGAAGATCATTTTTAACTTCATCAATGCTCGGGAAATCCTCTTCTAAGAAATCCACATCGCGGGAATCTATTTCTGTCATCCCCCCATCTGGATGTTCACCATACATCACATAACCTTTAGAATTCTTAGGATATCTAATAAAAATATATTTATTAGCTCTAGGGCCTAATTTTCCATGTTTATGAGATGTATTGTGAATATATCCTGCTGACCCCCATGGACGTAAACTATCTAAGTTAGGTTTATCACCATTTCACAATTCATAGGGAGTAGAGGGAATGGATTTAAAGGGCACTCGGTTAAGTATATAGGTAGCTATAAGAAGCGCATCCCCTCAAACACTGATTGGAAGGTTCACTTGTGCCATCATAGACCTAACCATCTCTAAAAGCATACGATTCCTTCTTTCCACTACACCATTTTGTTGCGGAGTATAAGGAATAGTCAATTGCCTACGTATCCCCTTTTCCTCACAAAACATTTTAAACTAGTTAGATAAATATTTTCAGCCTCTATCAGTTCAAAGAGCCTTTATGCTCTTTTCTTTCTGATTCTCAACCTCAGTCACAAAACGTTTGAAGCACTTTAAAGCTTCTGACTGATGAGATAATAGAAAGATTGAACCATACCGCAAATAATCATCAATATATGTGAGAAAATAAGATTCACCATGGCAAGCCCTCACACTCATAAGTCTGCATATGTCGGAATGGATTTACTCTAACAAGGAAGAGGCCCTCTTAGCCTTTCCAAAAGGCTTTCTGCAGGCTTTACCCACTAAGCACTGTGCACACATAGGTAGACTTACTTTATTGTGTGACCCCAAAAGGCCTTCTTTGGCTAATCTATCCATTCTATTTTGTCCTATGTGTCCCAATCTCGCATGTCATTTTATTGAATTTGAAGCAATATCAATAGAATAAATAACAAAAGAAGCAGAATTATTATTTATATAAGAAACTAAATCTAACATAAAAAATTCATTCCTTATGAAATCATAACCATAAAGTTCTAAACTTAAATAAATCTCTAACTCAGTTCCTTCAAAATGGAAAGAATATCCTAGTTTTAATATTGTTAAAACTGAAAATAGATTACATTCAACACTAGGTGCATGCAACATATCATGTAATATTAAATCGCATCCAATCCGCATCTTTAATAGATAGGAACCAATTCCAAGGACTTCTTCCTCATTACTGTTTCCCATAGTTACATAATAGCTGCTTGTTGGTACTCGACGATAATC
Source organism: Jatropha podagrica (assembly GCA_947857235.1). NCBI lineage: Eukaryota > Viridiplantae > Streptophyta > Magnoliopsida > Malpighiales > Euphorbiaceae > Jatropha > Jatropha podagrica. Next base: position 12,653 of record CANUEP010281333.1, on the reverse strand, counting down.
AACATAACCTGCTCGATCTCTCGCTATATGGTTTGTTGCTCCTGTGTCTACAATCCAACCAAAGAGAACATGAGCAACAAATATTTTTTAGCAAACGAAAATGCTTGGAGAGCAAGGATAAGGAAATACCTTCTTCGGCTCAGTGTAATCACGAGCGAACTGTCTCATATTATCCAGAAATTAAATGAATAAAGCACTTCCAAAATCAGACTCCTTGATTCCCCCCCCCCCCCCTGACACACACACATTTTCTCCTCACATTGTCCTCTATGTGGAATCATTAATCAAACACAAAAATTTCTCCACAATTAAATAAATTATAGAAAAATAAAAGAGAAAGGAGAAGGAACATCACCATGAAGGAGGTTGGGCTTGTTTACTTTGCATAGGGGCAACAACTGCGAGAGCCCTATCCCTTTAGATTTGGGAATGAGTCTATCTTCGGGAAGAAGGAAGGAGGAGGTGGAGCCATCATGGGTTTATGGTGTTGGAGTCGCGCAGTGATGATGTTAAGGCAGGCGGCATTGATAGAAGAGGGAGCGAGGACCGCAGGCGCTAACAGTGAGGCGAATCATGTCTTATCTTCATCTCTGGAACTGTCACATGACTTCGACAGTGATGGCAAGGCAAGATGCCCTAATGGCACTGAGACTGAGTCGACCGAGAGTCGTGCGACTTGCTGCTTGGTTCACAGCATCTATGACTCCAGCACTGAATTTTGAAATTTTTGCTGCTGTGTTTTCTTGTGTTTGATCTGATATTGTTGCTAGCAAAAAAAGGAAACTCAAATGAAATAATAGGCAACTATAAACAAATAGTAAAAAGTAAGTATGAAAAATAAAAAGGAAAATGAAATAAAAAAGAAGAAAAGAAAAATAAAAAGTAATTAAAAGAAACACAAATGATAAAAACATCACTACTATTACTAAAAGGTAAAAAAAAAAAACATAAGGAAAAATAATAGCAGCCATTAAAGTCATTTTAACCATGAGCAGGTAACTACAATGTCCCTACACCTAGTTCTTATCTAGAAAAGAAGTCATGCCATTCTAGTGGAGGGAAGAAGGAATATGACTCAAAAATAAAAGAAAAATAAAATGAAACAAGACTGAAAATGAAATAAGTAAAAGCTACTAGGCTTGGGCAAGCCTAGCATTGGGTTGCCTCCCAACGTGTGCCCTCGTTTAACATCTTAGGTTGGACATTCCCGCCTTAATCCACCCCTTCTAGGTCTTCCAAAGCAATTTTCTTTACCTCTGGAGCTAAATGATCAATTGCATCAATACTACAAATACTAAGTACATCACATGGATCATCATACACATTAAACTTAACTATTTTTCCATCAAATTTCATAGTGAGTATACCATCATGAGCATCTATTTTTGCTCTTGCTATGATAAGAAAAGGTCTTCTAAGCAAAGTTCGAATGAAGTGGAGGATTCATCATCCTCAATATCAAGCACATAAAAGTCAACTATGAAAACCAACCCATCTACTTATACCAAAACATCCTCCAATACCCCTTCGGGGTAAACAATGGACCTATCCACCAACTAAACTAGAACAGATGTTTCTTTCAATGGACTAAAATTTAAAGAAGAGTAAATAGACAATGGCATAACATTTATTGAAGAACCAAAATCACACATCGCTCTTTTTATTTTAATATTTATTATTTTACATGAAATAGAAAACATACTTCAGTTTTTGCATTTAAGGGGAATTTTCTTTGCAACATAGAGAAAACATTCTCCCCCACATTTACCATTCGATAACCAACCAGCTTCTTCTTGTTTGTATAAAGTTCCTTTAAAAATTTACATAGCAAGAACTTACTTTATTGCATTGAGTAATGGTTTGTTCACTTCCACTTTGCATAAAGTTTCTAGGATTTCTTTTTCTTCCTTATCCTTCTTTTATTTAGCCAATCTTTCAGGAAAAGGGGGTTGAGTTACTAGTGGCAATGGTCTGGCAAGCTTACTTTTGGATTTGCAATTTGTCCATTCTGCTGAATTTTTGCTTCTTTTTCAACGTCTTTCCTTGAGTTACTGTCACTTTTCATTAGGCTTGGAATTCCCAGCTCCAATCTATTTCTCACAATGATTGAACTTACATTTTACTTGGGTTAATGACAGTTTGAGAAGGTAACTTCCTTTGGGACTCCGATTTGCTTAAAGAGGCTGCTAATTGGCTCATTTGATTCTCTAAATTTTGAATGCTAGCCCTAGTCTCATACTGAAATTATTGAGTGTTAATTGTAAGAGATTTAATAATATCTTCAAGGGACGTACCTGATTTTGGCCCATTTGTGACTGTTGCTAAGGTGGTCCATATTGGTATGGATGGGAGTTTTGTTGTCTTGCTCCATAACTAAAATTTGGATGATGTCTCCATCCTAGATTATACGTATTTGAATAAGGATCATATATACTTTGGGGCGGTCTAGGAGATCCTCCAATTGCATTTACTTGCTCTTGAGCTCCTTCTTATAATGTGGGACGCATATCAGTTGGATGTCCAAGAAAAGCGCAAATCCGACACTCTCTAGCTTGAGGGTACATACCTATAGCAATACTTTGAACCAAAAAGGTTAATTCATTAAGCTTATTTTCAATGTTAGAGTCACTTACCTAATTGACCCTCCTTGGCATATCTTAACATTTCCCAAATTGTTGTGTGTTTGCAGCCATGGTGGAGATGATCTCTCGAGCTTGTCGAGGATTCTTGTTAACAAGATCCCCTCCACTTGCTGTAAAACTATCCTTCTTTCCAAATTTAGCATTCCTTCATAGAAATACTGAATCCAGGATTGTACAATAATCCCATATTGCAGGTAGCTTGCACAAAGTCTTTTGAACCTCTCCCAATAATCGTGAAGTGTTTCTGTGTCCTTTTGCTTAATTCCACTTATTTCCCTTCGAATCAAAGTTGCCCTTAAGGCCAGGAAATACTTATCCAGGAAGAGTTGTACCATATCACCCCATAATCTAACTGAATCTGAGGGCAAATAAGATAACCATGTCTTAGCAACATCCTGTAAAGAAAATGGAAACGCCCTCAACTTTATTTGTTGTTCTATTACTCCCTGCGGTTTCATGCTTGAACAAACTACATGGAATTCCTTCTAGTGTTTGTTGGGATCTTCATTCTCCAACCTGCGAAAGATAGGAAGTAGATGAATCAACCTTGACTTTAGTTCAAATGTCACCTATAGATCTGGATAAGTGACGCAAAGAGATTGTTATCCAATGGAGGTGCTTGTAATTGTGTCACAGTTTGTTCCTCAGCCATTGCTTCTTTTTCTTCAGATTTAATCTCTTCTCCTTCAGATTTAGTTGAAATTTCAGGTGTTGGTTCATCTAAATGAGGTGTGGATGTCGTGGCTTCTCGTTTCTTTCACTATCTTGATACTTTCCTTCGTGCACGGGTTTTTTTTTCCTCAAATTTTGGATCAAAGTTGAGTTCAACCTATTCAAATCTAATCATTAAAATAACAAATCAAATTTAGATTAGTCCCTAGTAAAGGGGCAAAAATTTGATGGATGTCGAAGTCACAAAAAATAATTTTTGCTCTTTTAAACCTATGTGATTTGTAGAAATGGTGGGAAGGTTCAAACCCTAGAGACTAATTCAGTCTGATTTTTAGTTGAAAACTAGTGAATCAAACAATAAGTTAAAAAGGAGATGTTGATTATCAAAGAAGATATAGTAACCAAAAAGTAATTAAGATAACTAGATTGCATTAAAAATAAATGATTAAAAATCAATGGGGAAATTATCCAGTCAAAGGTGAGTCATAGTTTAAAATCCTCTCGATTGATCATTGATACTGAGATCGTTCAATAATTTAAAAGATCGATAGGTTATAATCCTTTATAAGCATCTCCAAAAAATCTTTCAAAAATATTATATTAAAAAGATAAGTGCTAGAATAATCCCTAACCAACAAATAATCCTAAACAAGCAATATAATTTAATTTACTAGCAGTAATAAAAACTAGAAAGACCCTCTCCTATTTAATAAACTTGACGAGCGAAGTTCATTTAAAATTAGATTGTGAGCTTTCATAATATTATCTAAAAGTCTAGTCACAATGAAATTATATTATCCGCTACTTGAATCAATTCAATTTAGACAATATGAATCTAATTTCATTGATAGCTATATGCATTTCTATTGAGCTGAACAATGGGCTCTATTGAACAAATAATAAGAAAGCAAAAGAGATGAAGTTTTTCATCAGATCTAGAAAATATGTAAAATCAACTGAAATTAAAGAAGAGAAATATTGCATTAAGATCTCACAATCTTGAAGAATTCTTACTTAAAATCAACCTTTGACTGAAATGAAAATTTTAGCCGCTAATGTCCATCAAGAAAACAAAAAGAATAGTGATTCCTAAAGAAAGCTACTATTGTTTTAAAGATGAGAAGAGCTTCCCTCTTCACAAATGTTAAGATCCTATTTATAACAAATGAAAGAAAATCCTAAAAAAATAAATATAGTTAGAAAATACAAATATTTAAATTGAGTATCTATCTAATCCCCCTAAATAGTGGGTCAGCTGTATTTTAAATGATTTTCTTATAGCTGACAAAGATTTTCAATAGCTCCGGTTACGTCTCCATTATGTTTGCCCAAGCGTAAGTTCAAAACATCCAAAGGGTTCTAGACTTGTTGTGGATTCCCCTCTGCAATGTTTGCCCAAGCATAATCTCAAAACTTCCAGGGGGGTTTTGTTCTGCTTTGGATTCATCCCCATTTATGCTTACCCAAGTGTAACTTCAAAAATTCTAGGAGCATCCTAGAAATTTAACTCCAACTTGGCTTGCTTTGTCAAAAACTCTAAGAATCTATCTCCAAAGCTTCTTTTCAAATGAATTTAGCATAACCTATGGAAAACATGAAAACTAAATATAAATCCTCATTTTGACAAAAAATTATCCATAGATAATATTTAAACAAGGGATATTTTATGTTAAATTAACTAGTTGTCATAAGAAAAAACTTCTACACAAAATGAAAATAAGTAAGCTGAAAGTGGGTCTCCTTGGCGAGGCCCTCTTTTAGGGTAGAACATTTCCTGGGGTTCACCATTAATTAGTAAGTAGTATGATATAGAAGAAACACATCTCATAACTAAATGGACCCACATATTATCAAAATCCAATTTAAGCTTAACATCTCTCAGAAACGGTCATTCTACCCTATCATAGGCCTTACTCATATTCATCTTACAAGCAAAAAAAACCTTTATGACTTCTATCGCTACTTTTCATATAATGAAACAGTTCAAATGCCATAAGCACATTATCAGTGATTAAGCGACCGAGGATAAATACAAATTGCGAGTGACTAATAATAAAGGGAAGGATTGCTTTTAGCTTTTTAGCAATTACTTTAGTAATTAATTTAAAAATAACATTACATAAGCTAATGTGTTTAAATTAGAGGTTAAGGTGGGGTCTCTAATTTTAGGATTGAGAGCAATAAAAGTTCTATTAATGGATGCAGGGGGTTGTTCACAATTAAGCACAACAAGAACCTTTTTTCAACATTAGGGCCTACAATATTCTCAAATTTTTAAAAGAAGAAAGAGGGCATACCATCATGTCCTAAAGCTTTTTAGGGATGCATTTGTTTAGGGCAAGAACAATTTTGTCATTTGTGTAAGGCTTACACAACTCCATATCGACACTTACTCTTTCCTCCACTGAATCCAAAATATCATTATAATCAGTTCAAGTTGGACGAACAAAATAGCTGCTGAAAATTCTACAATATCCCTTCCATATCTTCAAAGAACAACCCTAACTTAGATTTTTATAATATAATTTCTCTTCTGTCTGTCGTTAGCTTTCTAGTGAAAGAAGGCTATGTTCCTATCCCTTTCCCTAAGCCATTCAACTCTTGATCATTGAAGCCACATCATCTCCTCCTTAGCAAAAAGTTCTGTAATTTCTACTTCTAACTCTCCCTCCTAATCGATTCATTTGACTAAAGCCCAAACTACAGTTTGTGCAATTTTTGTTGGCAATCAGCAATTTAGATACATGCTCAAAATGTGCTCATTCCCACTTCCTAAGCGCTAAGCCACATTGCCTAAATTTCTCCTCAACCATCCTAATACCGATGATAGTATTAGTTTCACACTATCCAATACGAACTTCCTCAACACAAGTCTCATCCCTCAACCACATATATTTGAATCAAAAGGGCCTTACTTTCCATCTTCTAAATGGTTTAGGTTTAAATAAATCTAAGGATTTGGCTATGATCTAACCCCTAACAGAGGAGGTGAGAGACCGAGAATCCTAGAAACGTACCCATCTAAGAAGTTGTTGTTGTGAACCTATCCGACCTCTTCTCAATTCTTCCATTGACATCCTACCCATTAGTCCATGTAAAATGCTATCCCTGGTACCTAGATCAAGAAGGTGAAATATATCCAGTGCACTATGAAAGTTGTCAAGATTCTGCTTGGCTTTAGGAACTCCTCCCATCTTCTCACTTTGATACAAAACTTTGTTATAATCACTGTCGCAAAGCCAAGGGAGCTGTGAATCATTGCTAACTGAGAGAGTGAATTCCAGTACCAGAACTTTTCAGACTCCTTTGGCCAATGCAAAGTCCCTCATTATAACTACTATACCATAAATACCTCCATTCACAATTTACCACATAATGAATATTCTCACTTATTACGTGACATTTTTCTAAGCATTACAGAAATAAATTCTAAATAACAAGTATTACACTTAATAATCAAGTTATTCCATTATCATCCAGTGTTCCTCTCTCAGCAGATCTGGGAAATGACCCTTGCTTCGATACAAGCAACTATTGTAATGGACTATCTTTACTGCTTATATACTATACTCATCTTTATTTTCTCTCATATATAGTTTACCAATTAATGCAATAGGTATGAATTTTCCCATCTCACAGGGTCTAGTGCGTCCACCATTCCCTTGAGACGAAAATCACTAAGATCTCTTCTTTATGTTGGTTATGACAGATCCCAACAAAAAGATGTTCTTTGTATATACCTGTTCCATAATGGTTAAAATAAATTTTACTCTATCTTATTCAATTATATCAATAAGAGAGATACTGGAATAGAAGCAAATGACACTAAGAAAGACGAAATGGAATTCCCTATGTTTCGCAGTTACCTATACAACAATGATCTTATACTCTGATACTAAATTTATCACGATCCAAAACCATAGACTGGACCGGCACTAGAACCTAGTTAAGCTTAAGGCCCCCGAGGCCTATGGTAAGTCTGAACTATAAAAAATTTACCTCTATTAATATCTGACTTTGGAAACAGTAAGCACGTATTATGACATTATTCAATTATTAGTCAGTAAAAATCTTGGCTCAGCTTCAATATCACATTTAGTTCATAGTCAGGCTTATATTCATTTAATATTTATGCAAAATTCGTCATTCATAATATGGTCAAAATTTTTCTGTCATAATTCCTTCAAATTTCAAAAAATTCTTTGTAGGTTATTTATTAGCATACAATAACTTTTACATATCCAAATATCAATTTATCATCCTAACTGTGGAACCTAACAGAAATGCTCAGAATATTTAAATGTCTCACATAGTTCATACATTAACATTTCCAAAGCTGGTATTAAATATTGTTTCTCTGCGGAGAAGAAAACAGAGTTTTTATGAACCAACAATACTTTTACTTTCTGGAAAAATTTATGGAAGGGGGAGAATTTCACCAAACTCAATGAATAATAACAAATAATACATGACCAGACAGTCACGCAAAATGCATCTCTAGTCACAGAATTGATCACACTGTCAGTCACGCATATGTCACAGTATCAACATCCACAATTATTTCATCTTCAAACTATCAATCATGTGGAAATTAGTCTATGGCATCACCGAAACCCCTGATGAGTCGTCCTTTCACATGACTCATCTTCTCATACGTGTGTACTAGGGAGCCGATCCCCATACTTGGCCAACCAGTCCAATTCTTGATTGACCAGCCCCTTTCATTATTTTTTTTCTATGCTCTCTTTTTTTTCCATATCATCAGGAGGTCAACCTATGGTTATTCATATCATATCAATATATTTATCATCAAGTGTACACGGGGGCGCCGATCTCCCCATACCTAGCCAATGGTATCAAGACTGCTCTCACAAACTCATGGTGACCCACTTCAGTCTAATTCCACACAACCAAAGTAATTCATATCACAGTGCATTAAATCAAACACTTCGTCCAATTGCGTGTCTTAAGATTAATAATTAATATGCAGACATAATTATGCAATGATAAAATAATAAAATAATATATTTGTTAACGATATATCAATATCAATAATGGTATACCAATAAAATTATAATGATAGAACTATGATGGTATGAAAGTGCATATTATGCACCATTTATTATTACTCACAGTGATTACAGGATATTCAACTTCTAGTTTCGATTCTGGTCTGGAGAGGCAATGGATGAGTTCAAACGATCTAGGAATTTAGGAATATAGAAAGAACTCATCAGATAACTATTCAACTTGAAATAATAAATAGATAATTAATCTAACAAACTACTTTCTATCCTCCCTATTAAGTCCAATCTAACTTCAATACCACTTAGTTGCCAAACATCAATCAATTCGATTTTTTATCACAACCTTTAATATAATCTAAATTCACTGCCGATATAATGTAACTAATAATATTTTTATTCTAAGTGAATATAATCCTTTCATCAATAATCTTCTTCTTACTTAATTTAACCACAATCTTCGAATATTCGATAATTATTTAATTTATTTACTTTAATTAATCCCTTATAACTATAAAAATATGTCTCTACATCGAATCACTTATTTATTGACTTTAATAGCTTTAAAAATAAATTTCTATTTCTATTTACAAATTAGTTAACAATAATTTTTTAATAACACATTTTCTTTTTATTTAATCTTTTAACTTAAAATACTTTAATTCAAATAAATATACTAATAACTTTACAATTAAATTCACAACTAAATATTAATCATCATTTAATAACATAATATTATGATAATCCACATCAAATTTCCCAATTAAATCAATTAATAATCTAAACTACTTTTTATTAATTAGATTCTTTCTACTTAAACTAATATTCACTGCCTCAATTAAATTAATTTCCAATCTTAATAATTCACTAATTAAATCTCTTAATTTAATTATAAAAATTCTGCCATAATATGATTTTCAATCTATAATCCATTTTTAATTAATCAACTATACAACCAAAATAAATCACCCAAATTCACAACCCTAACTCAATAATTGCTCAATTACAATTGTTAAAATCAATCAGAATTTCTAGGAATAGTTTTAGTACCCTCAATCACACAAAATAGTCCCAAGAATCATAGATCGGAGTTGATCGGACTCGGATCGTGACTGAGATGTCCGGGATCGAACTTGAGGGACTGAGTTCGCTGAGTTTAGGCAGAGCAAGCGACTAGTCGTCCCACGGAGGAGGAACGGCGGCTGGGTCCTACTGCTGTCGCGCGGAGGAGCCACTGAAGGCCTGAAGAGGCGTGAACGATGGAGCTCGCTGGGTTCAAGCGGTGCGCGACACAGGCGATGGAGAAGGCCAGAGCTTGAGGCGGTGCGGCGTAAAGGAGAAGGGAGCAGCGGCCAGAGCATCTGCTGCCGGTGGCGTCTCCGGCTTCAGGCGTTGCTGAAGCTGGCAGTGGCGCTGCTGGCAGCGTAGAGAGAGAGGTAGAGAGAGAGAGAGAGAGAGAGAGAGAGAATGAAGAAGAAGAGGAAGAGAGAAAGTTGTCGTTGCCAAAGAGAGAAGAAAGAAAGAAAATGAAAGAAGATGTTACCGGAGTTTGCTAGAAGATATTAGACCGTTTTGGATCGATTTAAACCGATTTGGTCCGGTTCAGTAAATCAATTTGATTTTTAATCAACTTTCGGCAAATTAATGGGTTTTCGAGTCTGATTAAACATTACATGCCTTAAATTTACTGGTCAAAATTTTAAAATTTAAATTTAAATAAATATTTTCTAAATTTAAAATTTTTAGATATTTCAATCATACTCTAGAATTATTTCTCATTATTTTAATGAAATCTACAAATAAATTGAAATAGGAAGAGGTTAATGTTGATCAGTTTAGTTATCAATAAACTTAATTTAAAAAAAAATTAGTCCAACAACTTAATTTAGAATTCTAAAAGTTGAGTAAAACAAAAAAAAATTATTTTCTATTATAAACTAAAATAAAGTTATTTTTAAATCAAATCAAATTAAATAGAATAGGGGATATGGTTTTTGATTTTTTTTCACCAGGCAATAAAGTGGCCCAATCTCTCTCTCTCTATATATATATATATATATATTTCTTACTATCTATTTTTTAATATTCATCTTGTGGAATGAAAAAACACATTGATACATACAACTAATAAATTTCTTACTTGAAATTTAATTTTTTTATTTTTCATTTATACTTTAACATTTGTCATTCTATAATTTAAAATATTATTAAGTGATAAATTATGTTACTCACATTTGGCTTCCATATAAGTCAAAGTACTCTCTTTTTATATATTACATAGATATAGATTATTATGAGAAGATAAAAGAAGAAAAAAAGCTAACCTCTCATCACAATCGCCCCATATGATAAAAAATCAAGCATATGAAGCTCTATCCTTCAATTGCTAAAATTCCATAGAACAACAAAATCAACTAACTCTCAATTATTGATGAATGATTTCATAGATTATGGTTTCAATTGAATAATTGAATCACACTAAATTGACTTATCTGATATGATTTTTTAAAAAATAAATTTAATTTGATTAGCTAAATATCAAAATAAGCTAACTTTTAAGTGAAATAACCCATTAATTTATTTTCAAAAGAATTTTTATTTAAAATTTAATTATAAATTTTCACCAATGAGAATTAGCGGAAAAATAATATTTTATACCGTAAACTGAATCCGAAAACCAAATTTAAATAGTTAAACTCGATTGAAAATCTCGAAATCAACGGAAAACCAGACTGAGTTGATAAAATGGGCCGAATCGATTCAAATCGAACCAAAACCATTTAAAAAATAATAATAAAATAATAAATAATAATAATAATAATAATAATAATAATAATAATAATAAAATTCTTTTCCTCCCCATCTCGCTCTCTCGCGCGACTCCCCTCTCCTTCTCCATCGCAGAGTGCGATTTCTTCCTCAGCCAACACTTCTGGCCAGTGTCAGTGACAATCAGACACATCCACAGCACGAGCACGATGAGAGGAGCTCGCCGATGGTCTTGGATCGTGAAGTTGAAGTCGGTGATGGGAGAGATCGCAACTGGAGCTCCTGCGATTTGGCGATGCGAGTTTCGACGATTCCGGCCATTAACGGTGAAGACAGTGAGAGAGGAGGTCACCGTTCGACTTCACTTGGCCACGCGAGTGTTTCCCCTCCATTAATTCCGGCGATGGGGCAAGTAGAACGAAACCACCATGTGCGGTGGAGGGGTAGAGCTGTCGAGCTCAATTCCGGCCAACTGAAGCAGTGTCTTGCAAAACTAAGGCCAGAATTGAGTTTCCCACAGAATTTCGAACATTTTGGTGTTAATTGCGTCAATTTCTGGGCAAGCTCGATTTCCCGGCCACCATGCGTGGCGGCGACTGCGGCGGTCCGGTGATCAACCGGCAGCGGTCCGGCGAGATATCCAAGAGGCAGAACACTGCATTTCGTGCACTGAACCTGAATCCAAAGTCTGATTTTTATAGGTATAATTTATATTTAAATCGCTTAATTTCAATACAAAATACAAATTGAAAACTAAATTAGTAGTGGATTAATTTGCCTTGATTAAAATTAAGAAAACCTGTTAAATTAATTCTGAATTGAATCCTCAAATTGTTAGTGAAGTTATAATTCTGAAAATTCTAAATTAATGGTGAAATCAATTAATTTATGAGAATTGTTGAACGAATGATAATAAATTGTAAATGGTATACATTTGGAATTAAGGTAGTTTAATTATGGATAAATTATTCCAATAGAGTAAATGTTGATATTGATAAATTGAGAAATAATGACAATGGTGGATGGGAATTGATTAGGTTTGCCGATGGAAGGGCCGTGTATTGTCATGTGTAAAACTCAGACAGTTTAATTTACAAAGGTGATGCTGTCGAATTTTTGACGAAAAAGAAAGATTTGCTTAAAGATAAAATCTATTGTAGTAAACAATGAATTGTAATATTAAATAAAGAAATAAGTTGATAAAGAAACTAATTAATTAATTAAACACAAATTAATTATATTATATTTATTTGATTTTAGCAACATATTTAGAAATGAAATTATAAATGGTATTGTGAGAATAAGAAAAGTAAAGTAATTAAATAATTGTTGTTTTGAAACCATATTGTATTTGTTTGGTAAAATAGTTAAATATATGAAAATGCATATAAATGAATTTAGAAAATAATATAAAAACTTATTTAAGTGGAATTATAAAACTAATTATTAAATTGATTTGAAAAATAAAATATGATTTCTAAAAGAAAATCATTTTAATTAAATGATTGTAATTGATAAACTGAGTAATGATTTTAATAAGTTGGGT